>CM053509.1:156997035-157014729 GCA_028627145.1 Eidolon dupreanum | reverse complement strand
GTTCCGGTCCAAGCCACTGTCACCTCTCATCGGATGAGCCCAGCCACCTCCTAGCTGCTCTCTCCACCTCCACCTGCTTCAGGTAATTCTCCACACGGCAGCCAGAGTTACCCTTGCACGTGGGATTCAGACCATGTCATCCCCCGTGCTCAAAATCCTCCCTTTGCTCATCAGAGTAAAATGCAAAGGCCTTATCTGATTCGGTCCCCTTTGCTGATGTCATTTTATCCACTCGCGCTCTCACTCGCTCTCCTGGTCATCTCGGGGTCACCGGGAACGCACCGGGAGAGGGGCCTCCGAATCAGACCGAATCGACTTAGAGAAAGTAAGCGAAGGGCGTCTCTCGGACCCCAGAGCTGTGGGGCGCGTTCGCACTGGCTGTGCTGGCGTCCACGCCGGGCGCGTCCCTAACCTACGAGCTCACTGCGGTCCCTGCTGGTGCCTCTCACTGATGTGTCACTGCAGCCTCCAGGGCGCCTGGCACAGAGAAGGTCATTCACTGGGGTTAAAAAGGGCAGCCTGGATGGGGGGCCGGCGTGAGGGACGGGACGCGAAGAATGTCACTGCCCTTCTCACAGCGTGTGGCCTTCGCTCTTTTGACTTTGCCCGGCCAGCAGGTGGAGAACAGGGGGACAGATACTATTTCTAATTTTAAGAGACATTTCTCCGAGGAGAAGTCCTTTTCTGCATGCGGAAAAATCTATAGAGGTTAAAAACTGGGTTCTGAGTTAATACTCCGGTGCATCTGGACTAAAAGAGGAAAAAACAAAATCTGCTGTACCTGGCAAGGTGGTACAGGCTTTACACGCACAATCCCGTTTAATCCTCACAGCAGTCGGGTTTGTGTTCTTCACATTACTCGTCTGGAAGTTAAGCCTTTGTGAGGTCACATGCAGTCGTGTGGAGAGTAAGTGGTCCTACGGCAGATTTTCCAGTTTTTCCTGTGTGATCATCTTTATAACATCGTCTGCAAACCCTTAGTGCAGAGACTTACTATTTGCATTAAAGGTGAATCATAACTCTGTGCTCAGGTCGCAGCCACATTTCCTTTCTTTCTTTTTTTTTTTTTTTTTAAGCAAAGACTGACCCTGGTATTCAAGGTAGAGATTAAGTATAAGAAAATAGAAACATCATCAACATATCGTCCAATTTATACTTTCTCCCTCATCGAAGTTTACCTTGCAAATACGTTTTCCTCAAATAACATGTAACTAGAAGGTATGATATCTATTATAAAATATTTTAATTTTTAAAATCTCTGAGATAAAAATTTCCTTATATAAAACCCTGAGTTGATAGAAGTTATTTTTTGTTTTGTTTTAATAGAAAGGAACCGACTTCAATGATAAAAATAAGCTTCAGAGTTGGGGGAGGGGGACAAAATCATTCTACAGACCCCGCAGAAAAGGGTATTTAATTGTACAGGCATCTGTGCCTGAGACAAGAACATGGAATAAAACAAGCAAATAAGCATGCGCTGTGTGTGTGGGGGAAGGAGTTACAGAAGTGACCTGGGTACCTGGGGTTGTCCACCAGGTACCCGCCAACCTGCTGGGAGAAACAGGGAGATGGAAAACCCAAGACAGATTCCTGACGCCCAGAATGGGAGGAAGTGACATGGTTTGGGAGAGACTGAGGCGGGTCTGGGAGCCTCTAGGGCTGCCAAGGCCCTGACCCACGTGGGAAATCTAAAGGTACACAGGTTATCTCTCCGACAGCCTGGCAGACCTAAGGAGACAGACCTACGTGGATCCTATCCTGAGATGAAACCAGAAGATCAAAGCCGGGGCCATGTAACTGCCAAGGGGCTCCACAAGACAAAGAGTCCTCTGGAGCCACACCTGGACCACTCCATCCATGGCAGGAGGGCTGCCTGCTCCAATGGGTCACTTCGCGTATGGCAGAGAGGATGTCACGCTCATTTGTTTCCATCTCCCTCTTCGTTATGGGATTCACTCTCCCGTTCTGAAAATCTGCTCTATCTTTCTGTTCTTAACTTCTCTCCCACCGAAAACCCCTCCCATCTTTTTAAGAAGTTAAAATAAAAATCTACTTCGGTTTTTGAAGCATTCTGCCACGAGTTTTTCTTAGATTTTCCACTAAAGGAAAAAGACCACACTTTAAAGAGATTAACGTTTTACAGAACTGACTTCAAACATGTTGATTCCTATTCTCCTTTGTCCCCGAGAATCTAGGACAAAGGGCAGCAGTGGCCTGGCCACCTGAGCACTGGCATCCGGGAACCATGCTGGAGCGTGGGTGGTGTGGCCCTTCTCATCAAATGGGCTATTAAAGACCGGTCCTTTTCAGGGGAGTTTAAATAGCTCTGTGGCTAAAATAGTGTAAAAGAACAATTTATAAATGAAGAGGCTTCTCCCTTGTGGCTTCACCTTCTCCTAACTTATTCCCCATAAATCTCACATTTTGAAAGATATTTACCAAACCAATTTCTCTACTGATAATTAGCTTTTCCAGGCTTATAAATCGAAGATTAATTAATCAAAATATCTGCCCCGTGTGATATAACCAGCAGTACCCACTCTAAATCGATACAACTGTAGGCTGAAAAATGTTTTCCTGTTTTAGTTAGACTGGGCAGCTTTATCCAGGAAAATGACTTAGTACTTTTCGCCTGAAGAAAAAAAAATCCCTTCTTAGTGTAGTCCAATATTAGTTTTGAAATTAGCTGAAAATCCTTAAAGACCCTATTAGGCACCTTCGGTTCGCATGAAACCCACTAGGTAGGCCACATGATCCAAACTAACCCGGCGGAGGTGGGATACTCAGGTTGAGGCTGATTTCATTAACACCTGAGAAATAGCAAAAAGTAGAATAGTAACTGGTTAAAATCTGGGGAGGCTGGAGTCAAGAGGGCCCCAAATGTGACCCCCAGGTGTGCTGCTTTGCAGCCGCGTGATTTTGAGAATGGCAGTTCACCTCTCCAGGCCTCAGCTGCCTTATCTCCAAACTACAGATGACAACAGTGCCTGAGAATTAAAGAGACAATGGCTGGAGCATGCTGAGCAGAGGCCGTGGCACACAGAAAGGACACCCTAAATGGAAGCCACTGTCACCGCCGTATCCTGGAGACAGGGCCACAGCTGGTGGCTCTTGTAACGTCTCACCAGGAGATCTAGGGTGTCCTGGGAGACCCAGGTAGGAATGCAATTTTTTGATGTTCCCTGGAGAGCAGTTAAGGACGCCGGAAACAATACATCCGGTCAGTCAAAGGTTAAGTCCCTTTAAATGGCCCGGAAAAAGAACAGTTGATTTTAGGAGGTAAAGAGAAAGACACATCCTTCACTTACAGTTGTAACACAAGAGCAGGCCGGCTTCTCCGTCTTCGTACACATCAATCACTGCAACGAAATTAACCTGCAATGATAACGGGCGGTGGTAGTGGCGGGCCGGGCACGGACGCGCTCACAGACCTCCCCGAGGCGCGAGTGTTTGGCGGTGGCCCTCGGCTCTCTGTCAACGCAGGCGCTGGGGGGTTACTGCCGCTCACCGGCACCCAGGTGCCGTCTTGGGGAGGCCATGAGTACAACGCACAGCGGGTGGGAAAGAAAGATAGGGCTCTCCTTTCTTTCTTCCCTGGGACTTTCCCACTCTCTTTTTGTCCCTTTGAGAAGCCCCGAAGGCGGGCATCTGCTCTCCTTGTAAACATGACTCGTATTTGTGTGGTGTGATCCAGGCCGCCCGGCTTGTGGGTTCCTCATTTCACCCTGAATCGACCCCGGCAAGTAGATGGCATGACTCCCATTTTACAGAGGAGGAAAGTGAGGCTCGGAGGTGCGAACTCGCTCTAGTCCCTCAGCTAAGGAAGTGCCACAGCCCAGGCCTGAGCCGGCAGAAATGGTTTCACCTTTGGAGGAAAAAAAAAGCCCGTACTTAAAACAAGGCATGATGCGGCAAATACCATAACCAGGAATTGTGGGAACTTCGGGGGCGAGGGGGAGACGGTGAGGCCCAGAGGTCAAGAGCACCGACTGTGGGATCAGAAAGACCTGGGGTCCGAATCCCAAATAACCCCCCCACTGCCGTATGCCGTGCCCGGCACTGAAATCATCCGTGCGGCGTGCAGCCCTGTCAGGCGCCTCCCTGGATCGTCTGTGTCCTGGCGCCGTTCTCCCGTTCTCCCCGCTAGCACGGAAGCTTCGCGAAGCCGAGGCCGTGCTGCGCTGCTCGCGGCGATGCCCTCCGCGTGTGGATCGGGAGCCGACTGAATACTTGCCGGACGCGCCACTGAGTCCCGGCTGTCGCGTTCGCCGGGTGTGCACTTGGCCAGCTGTTCGACCTCCCAGGACCTAAGCGTCCCCATGTGTAAAATGGGGGCATAATAAGAGCGCCGACCTCCACGGGGGCTGAGGGTTCTGGGAGGCCATCTCCGTAAGCACCTGGCGTGGGGCCTGGGACCTGTAAATGCTCAGTACCTGTCGGCTGCTAGGTAGCGTCATTTAGCTATGAAGCCAGCAAGAGTGGGTACAGATAAACATGAGGGACTAGCCCTCGAGCCTCGAAAGGAACTTTCCTGTCCCCCCCATCACTCTGACTTAGAATCACTTCCTCCTCAGGTGTGCCGTACCTGTCAGCTGGACGACACCTATCTCAGCCAGAGGCTTCACGCCGTGGTGGGTATGTGTGTGTCCACTCTGCCAGACCACGAACTTCTGGAGGGCAGGCGTCAAGTGCTACCAGCTTTGTAGCTGGGACCTGATGTCCCCGTTAGACTTTGTGATGTGGCTGTGGACGCCACAGCCTGCTGGGTTTAGGGGCCTGGCCTTCGGAGTCAGGCAAGTTCAAGTCTGCCTCTGCTAGTGTTGGGTAAATGAGCATATCTCCTCCTTTCCAAGCCTCGGTTTCCTTTTCTGCAAAAAACGGGGAAGTGAACAGTACTTTCCTCATGGACTGTTGGATTTTGTGAGAATGCTTCTGAGGCGCCCTGGCGTGAGGCATGGCACATAGGAATGGTCATGTGGTGGTGGCCGTGTTTTTATGATCATGGCAGGTTAGCCTCAGTGGGAAGGGTGGAACTGGGCAGCCCAGCAGGTTAGAGGTAAAGCCTGTGTACGTGTTTGGGGCGGTGGCGGAGTGGCAGACGGTGACAGTCAGAGAAAGTTCAGGCAGCCTTCTGGGCTGAGGTCTGTGAATGGTGGAAGAAGACACCAGGGAAGGAACCGGCATGAAGGTCTATCCGGGGACCGTCCGAGGACTGCGCTGACAGGACCAGCATGGCCGTCCCGACTCAGGCTGGGGGACAGATAATGGTGGCGCTCCGGCCACATGGCCGAGATCGCGGACAGAGACCACAGGTGGGCTCAGGTGCTCCCTCCTGAGGCGCCCACAGCACTTTGCTCAGACCTGCATGAACCCTGAGCACAGTGGGACCCCTTCTCGCTTCGGTGCACGTCAGTGTCTCCCTGGCCGAGGGCCCGGCAGGACCCAGTCTCCGCGGCACTGGTTCTTGACCCAGCGAGGACACGACAATCACCTGGAGAGTTTTTTTAAAAAAAAATGCATATTCTGGGTTCTCACTCCTCGATGTCCTGATGTAGGAGGCCCCGCGTAGGACACAGGCATCGGCTTTTTCATTTTTAATTGATTAAATAGTTCATTGTATGGGCATTTGAAAATGATAAAAGTAACATTCGGTGGTTGTGAAAATTCAAAATGCAGACTTGGAACAAGGGAAGCTCGTCCCCTGCCTGGCCCAGCCCCAGCCCTAGCCCGAGGTGAGAGAGGAAGCCGCCGTAAGGCCAGGGTCCAGCCTTCCCACGTCGTGATCCTGGTGTGATTCCAGGCCCAAGTGAGAACCCTGGGGACTTGGGCCAGCGAGTAGGCCGGAGACCCAGACCCCGCTACCACGTCTGCAGCCCCTTCCCCAGGAGACCTTTGCTTTGGGGCGGTGGCTAGTACTGGCTGCGAGAGTTGGGATGGCGGGTCACTGGAGGCCTGTCGTAAGACGAACTTGACGCTGACCTTCAGCATGACGCTTTGCTGCTGTTTGAGCATTTCCTCTCTTGAGCTAGGACCGTCGTAGACCCTGAGGTGGGGTTGAGGCCTGCCATGGCAACCAAGTGGGCTCGGCTGACAAGCGAGGAGGGACGGGGGCAGGAAACTAGGCCATCCAGTCCCCATGGGTGCCGAACACAGAGCAGGTGGCCAGCGAGCGTAGCCGACCTGAGGCAGGTCGACCTCTCTCTCCTGCTTCCATTGAACTTGGGAGGCCTGAGCGGAGGGACGTCAGGGTGACAAGCTAGTTCAGATCCCACAGGCTGTTTCTCCTTTGGCTCTTTGAAAACGCATCGTTTGGGGCTTTTTTGTTCCTTCAGCCTTTTCTTTCTGGCTAGACAGTGAATTCCTTGCAGACAGGCGCTGTGTCTAAGCATCTCTGCCTGCTCAGCAAATGCTTGGCAGCTGCCGCTTGACGGGAGTGGGGACCGTGGACATTGACCCACTCAGGTCACGAAAGGGCTTAACGTTTTGTAAAAAAATATTTTCTCTTAGGGAATAGTTTTGTATCTGTTTTCAAAGGCGTATTAAAGAAAAGGCGGGGAATTTTAAAATGGTTCTTCATGGCTTTCGGAAAAACAAAACATAGACTATGTTTGGCATAAAAAAAAAATTGTTTTTAACCGAGTTTTTCCTGAATCTTAGAATCTTCATGAGTCTTGGGGAAGAAAAAGTACAGATACTCTCATGAATTGGCAGAATATTAAATATAAGGAAATAATAATAATCACTGGAAAAAGCAGGTTAAGTCATGGGACACTAGTGGCTAGGGAAAGGCTTGATGGAACGAAGGCCTGGCAGGCTGTGATTTTTCTGCCCCTTCGGCCGGTCACACAGATGGTTTTGAAAAGCAAGAAGGGGCAAGACCGGGCCCCTCTGCCTCGGCAGTCGGCAGGCTGGAAGAGGCTGCAGGCTCCCACCTGCTGGGACAAACGGGCAGTCCTCCTGGCTTTCAATCAGAAAGAGTTTCAGGGTAGACTCGTTCTATTAGTCTGTATTAGTGTCACTTGGGGGAGACTTAAAACATATCGATTCCCAGGCACCGCACGCCCAGGATTCTGATGTAACTGACTTGGGGTAAAGGTTGGAGGGGGGGCGGTGTGCACAGGGAACCCATCTTTTTACAGCTTTCTGGGCAATTATAGCTGGAGTTGAGAAGCAGTGTATGCTGGTGGATTTAAAACTTGTCTGGATATTAGAACCACCTGGGGATTATTTAAAAATTTCAAAACCTGTGCCACACCCACGACCAGGGACATCTTTGGGGGTGGGACACAGGGATCAGTGTCTTTGGATGCTCCTCAGATGACTCCAGTTGCAGACAAGCATGGGCACCACCAACACATACATCAGAGAAATGACAGGCTCATCCACGATGGGTAACAGCTGAGGACAAGAAGGCCTCCCGAGTATATCTAGATTTTTCTTTTTCCGATTTTCCTATTTCCTCGAATCTTGCTCTCGTGAAGTGTTAAGTCTTCTTAATACAGTCATTAGCCATTTTAAGGGACATTTATGTAGAACAGGCCTGTCCTAATACCAGCTGTATTTTTTATGTCTTGTAAAGCATGATGAGAAAAAATTCTGCGGTCTCTTGACCTAGCTGAGCGGGGTGACGGCCCCGCATTCTGCGCTGTGCTTGGCACCCAGACCTGTGCAAACGCGGGCGGCTCAGGGGTCGTCAGGCCCCGCCCCGCTTCACAGCAATAAGTGACACGGAGCTGAGGCGCTCTGCGACCTGCTAGGTCAGCATCAGCGTGGAGCTGCTCCAGGGACAGTCCGGTCGCCGGCTCTCAGGTGGTGAGTGCTCTCTGCCCTCCAGGGCCGCTGACGTTCAGGCTCACACAGTTATCTTTAGAGCTTCGGTGCAGTGCCGAGTGGGCCCTAGATTCTGTCCACAGCTAGGACGTCACTGCTTTCTGTGTAGCTCAGGCCGGGACACGGCTCCGGTGCTGATCTATGTGCTCTCTCTCTCTCTTTCTGTCCCTTCTTCCTTTTCTAGTGGCCTCTAAGGGATGGAGACAGGGGGCTGTACCCTCCCCAGCCACCTAGGCCCCAAGCTGAGAGCCAGCAGGGCTATTGAGAGCAACCTCATTCTTCAGAGGCCCTTCCGGTATAAATTAACAAATGCTCTCGTTTACTTAGTTATCTATATGTAGCTTTTTGACACTTCATGTCTCTTTTATTGGGAAGGATGGAATGATGACAGGGAAAAGTTGAACAGGGCGATGGGGCCGTCATATGAGATCGAACCATTCTGACCAACAAAAACGGGAACTCGATGAGGTGCAGCCCAAGTAGTATATCCCATAATATTGATAAGATAAATAAGACATAACTTGGAATAAATCCTAACCACGGCTTCACAATGCTCGAAGACGCAACCTTTAGCCTTCTCTGATTCCCACGTGCCCCTGCGTCTGTCCACTCACCCTGCTGGCCTCCACGTGGTGCAGTCTGAAGGCCTCGCCCGTGCTCTCGTTCACCACATCGAACTGGTGTCGGTAAGCCACGCAGATGAGATTGTCACTCTCTTCTGTCGGCCCGTCTACTAAGGTCATCACCGCGGGCACGTCTGACAGACAGATCTCCTGTGCGGTCGATGACGGTGTAGGAGAAAGGGGTTAGGACACGGAGCTGTCACCTTCGTCTCAAGCCCCCACTTCCCGCCCGCCCCCCCATCCGGGAGTGGGCCCTACTCCCTGGGCTTCTGCAGACCCTGCCCCTACCCAGAAGGCAGGGACAGGAGTGCGGCAGGGATTGTGGCAGACTTCTCCCTCCCACAACCTGTCCTCCAGACTCAGACCTCTGCCCACTGCCCAGGAAACAGATTCACAAAACCGATTCGACCGTGCGATCTGTGTTAGCCCTCAGGCACTCCTGTCCTGTCCTGTGATTTAATCAAAATAATGATTACTGAGTGCTAACTTTGTTGAACACTTACAGTGGGTGGCAGGCACTGTTCTCACTGTGTCCTCGTTATGAAGCAAGTAAGGCTATTATACTATGAGACAGATGAGGAAACTGAGGCTCAAGGTCACGTGATTGCCTAAGGTCACAGTTTATACGTGGTAGAGCCAAGATTCAAATTCAAGAAATCTGATTTCGAAGCTCATACGCCACGTAAATGTTTGTTAAAATGGCTAATTACTGTATTAAGAAGACTGACACCTATTTAGAACAAGATTTTAACTTATTTTAACGGTTACGCTGTTCTATTCCCCCTTAAGAATATTAGCAGAAATTGATATGCATAATTCAGGAGGCTTTAACTCGAGGCAAAAATAATTTCTCAGCTTGCCTATGGGTCTACTCTGCCTTAGTGGCCAATGTTTGACATATTTCACACCTTAATGTATCATAGTTTTTAAAGAGAGAAATGGTACGATGAAGGAAAGAACGTGACCTTCAATGAGGCTTCTTTACAAGGTTCCACCTTCAATCGATCAGCAAATCTGTTGACGAAGGCGAGCAGGGCCACCTTGCCCACTGCTCCTCCCCACCTCCCTGGCCACCAGAGCCACCGTCACCTGTTGCTAGGGGCTTGCATTAGCCTCTTAGCAGTGTTCCTTATTTCCACTCTTGGCCCTGATGTTCTCCAGAGGCCAGAATGATCTTTGTAAAACACGCCACTTCTCTGCTTCAAACCTTCCAATGCCCCCGCCCCTTGCCCGCCACTCAGACTCAGAGCCTGTGCAGTGGCCTGGTCCCCGTACTCTCTGCCCCCCATGGCTGTTCCCTCGGCTCCAGCGACTCCCTCACCCCTTGAGTGCGCCTTGACCGGAGCCTGGAACACCCCCTCCGCAGATACTGCCCTCTCTCACCCCCATATTTCATTTCGATCTCTGCTCAAAGGCAACCTTCTCAGAGGGGGCTTCTGGGACGTCTTTTCTAAAATAGAGCCCCGCCTCCCCGATCCGTCGCCCTCTGTTCCCCTTACCCTACTTTATGGTTATCTTCCTGGACTCATAGATTTATCTGCTCATTTCTATTATCCTGCAACTCGACAGCGATCTCCCTGAGAGGCTTTGTTTTGTTCACCGCTGTGTCCCCAGTGCCTAGGGCCGTACTTCCGGGCGGGGTCACTGGCATGAATGAGCTGGACGGAAGCGGAAAAGCCCCCTCTGCCTCAGTTCTCTGCGGGAGACTATGGTAAAGGGTGAGGGTGTCCCTGGCGGGTTGCTGACTACGCAATGACAGACTCCGAGTGGAAGGAGAGAGTCGCCTCATGACCCCTTGGCCAGGAGAGAAGGAGTTAGAAGAGAAAGCCTACCCTGATGTATTGGAATTCTTCGACAGGTGACTCCGACAGGGGAGACAGTAGGGAGGTGCTGGCCACCCCTCTTAGCTTGCTGTGTTTCCTCGTGATCAGGAGCAGCTTATTCCGAATGGCGACGACAATCCGCAGCTCTCTGCTGTGGTGAGTGTTAGTGGCATACAGGTGGCAGCCTGGGAAGGAGAGAGACTAAATGAATGATGCTGGACACATGACGAGAGGCTGGAAGCCCCCGGCCTGGACGCTCTGGCGACACCCGTGACCCCTGGAAATTGAGCATGACCCAGTGCAATGACTAAGAATGCTTCTACCGCCGGGAAAAGTGGAGACTTGGAATAAAAATTGGGTTGAGTTACAGGAAAATTAAAGATTTCGTATTCCCTCTGTGGCAGAATTTATCTTTATACCCATTAGGTGACATGAATTAAGGCGAGGGGTGATCAGGAATGAAATTCAAAAAGTTTCTTTTCACGGGTTTGCTAACAGAGCTCAACTTACCTCCAAAACCTGTTACACGGGCCTTGCGTTTCCTCATTCCCCAGCGTGTGTTTTTTTTTTTTTTTTTTTTTAAATGATTCAAGCTTCTCTTAGAGAACCAGTGATGCTAGCTTTGTGATATTTCCAGGTGAAAACCAAGCCAATAAAATCAAATTCTGACTCATTTTTATTTTCAGTAAAATCAGGGCGGTCTGAGAAAAAGACCAACTGCACAGGAACGAGCAAAATCCCAGGAACCGACTCACCTTTTGTCTTCTCCAGCTTGTTCTCCCTGCAGTCGCACCTGCTCCTCGCGGCCTGTTTGCCCTCGATGGCCCTTTGCACGGCGCTCAGCCTGAAGACGAAGAGACGGGCATCCTTTCCTGGTGAGTGAGAGCGGACAGAGCAGGAGATGGATGGAAAGGTAAAACGACCCGGATGAACTGAAAGGGCAGATGGTGTGTGAAAACTACCACTGGAGGAAGTAGGATTTGAGGTGTTCTAGAATTTGGGAGAAACCCCACACCGCCTTTACCTAATATTAGGGCCGCCAAGGAACCCAGAGCGCTGGGCACCCGGAGAACCAGCTGGCCTGGCCTATGCGATCAGATCTGTGACCCGCGGTGTTGGCCACAGAGGCCACTTGCTTTCCTTCCTCCCAGAGACAACCACTTGGGGGCAGGGGGGCGGGTACCACCTTTGTCTGCTCTGAGGATCAGAAGGTCCAGAGCCTCGAGCACATGCATCTGCTTCACGGGCAGAGTCCTGTCAAACACTGGCACTGACGGAAGGTCGTCTGCAACGGAAAACCTGGTTACCCAACCGTGCTTTCTAGAACCTATAAAATGCGCCTGGGGGTAGTTTTGGGTCCCAGTTCTCTCTAGGCAAGGAGAGGAGTCAGCTTCTAGGACTGTCCTAAGGGCTGTACATTAAGTTCAAGCTCTAGTCTCCTCTCTGCTCAGGGAGGAGGACTGATATTTCCTTCCCCAAGGGGTTCACATCCCTCTACAGGGAGGGTGGCGGGCCCGTAAATTACATCCTTGTCCTCAGTGTTCATCGAAGGGTAAGTGGCATCTCTGAACCCTAGTTTTTTTTTGCTGGGGAAGCACCAAGGGACTGAAACATCTAGTTTTTTGTTTGTTTGTTTGTTTTTTTTTTTTTTGTTTTGTTTTGTTTTGTTTTTTTCAAATAAGATCAGCCATTTCTCTTAAGTATTTTCTGATTTTTAGATCATTTTTGAAATTGCATCCTATCTTAGGTTATTTTGTATATTTCTCAAGAAAGTAAAATTAAAATTTCCTTTTGCATTTAAAATAAACACAAGCATACTCTATTCCAACATGACCTGTCTGGGTCAATAGGTCACCTATAAATTTTCAACATTTCTCCATATAAGAATATAAAATCTCTTTTTAGACAAAAATGAGAATATCAATTAAATTGCCCAGACAACAGGGGGGAAAAATAGAATTTTAGTGGAAATGGTCAGGAAGATGTCAGGTAAATGGGTGATTAAAGACATTGCCATTATATGTAAGATTTGTTTTTAAGCTTACTGGGGTCTTAAATGGCCAGCAATTACTTTGCTCCTGGAGGACCCTAGGACATAGAAGGCTAAAAGAATTATGTCTGTTCAGTAAGTAAAGGGTCTGTTCTGAATGTGGCATAGAATCAGGGCAAGGTGGGGTGGAGCAGACATTTTAGGCAGAAGGGCTAGCTTGTTGCTTATCTGCATTTTGTCAGACTCAGGTCTTCAAGTGCTCTGCTGTGGATTTAGGTTTGTCTGTCTAGTTATAATGTAGCTGCAAGGGGCCCTGAACATCTTGCCTCTTCCAGAAATCTTATCTGGTTGGGACTTTACCCCTCCGTGGGTGGTGCCAGAAGAGGGCAGAGTGCCTTCCTCAGGATTGATGAGGACCTCACGGAGGCGGGATCTCCTGCTCCTACCGCCCAATGAGGGCTCTGATTGGTCAGAGCACAGAACCTGAGACGCTTTTACTAGGTGGAGCGCTGTCTCTAGTTTCCCATAATGATGGGGCAAATATAAGTCTTAGGAGAGCCCATCAAACCACTTTCTTTTTTCCTCTGTCTCAAAAGGAACCGATTCTCAGGCTCTCTCTGCTCCTGATGGGACAGACTTGATTTTTCGAAACATGGGATGATCCATCATCATATTCGACTGAATAACTCTGATGGTTTCATTTTGTGAATGGCAGCTAACAGACACAGAGGGCTTCCCACACACACCAGGCCCTAAGGCTAAGTGTTTCACATGTCATTTAATTTAAATGTCCCAGTGACCCAATAAGGTAGGACCTTTTAATACTCTCATTTGACAGATGAGGAACCTGAGGCTCAGAGGTGCTAATCACTCCTCGGAGGTCACCTGTGTGAGGACAAAAGGCAGCCCACCTCCCCATGGAAGGATGGTGTGACCACAGAAGCAAAAGCATGTAAAGAATTAATGAATGTAGGAGCACCTTCCTTTTACATTTAAAACCGGGATCTGTATAGCTGCCCAACTATGTACAGAGTAAATCAGCATTTATTCTCCATCAAACCTTTTCTCGGGTAGCTGAACAGGCTGTTGATATATGTAGCATTGATGAGAAGAGGAGACAAGGATAGGAGAAAGTGACATGTGAATTTAATGGCAGTTCCATGACAACTTTTTTCTTCTTGTAATCTCTTTATGAAGAAACAGTCTTTTAGACCTGGCTTTTCTATTACTGTCCAAACCAAAACAAATGGTGATAGCATATTTAATCAGTATTTTAGTCTCCCTTCCAAGTAGGTTTTGCTACACTTAGAATACAAAGGATATTGATTTCTTAATGACCTGGAAAGGAGCAGACTCTCAAAGGGTAAGTCTAACGAGATTAAGCAGAGGCTAATGGGATAGAGCGAAACTCGGCCTGAAAAGAAAGGAGAGATTCGCTCATGGAAACAATTCACAATATGATTATGGGTAGACAAGAAAAAGATAAAGAAATAACAAGAGAATTAAGGCTTCAAGAGCACAACAAGGAATACAAGAAAAGCCTTTAGATGCATTCTCTTTTTAGCAAAAGCAAACAGGGAGGCATCACTGTAAAACCAGGACAGGAAAAACGATGATCTGAGTGACACATCCAAGCTGCTCGTGGGCTGTGTGGGGCGCCACCTGCGTCAGGTGACTCTCAAGTTTGGAAGAAAAAAAATTTCCTGGCAGATCACAATAATCCTTGCATCTGACACCTCCAGTAAATTTTGGAAACACGAAGATGAAAATTTCGGAAAGGGACTCGGTTGTCTTGCTTTAGATTTCGCATCTCAAAAAATAGAAGCAACTCAAATAGAATTTTTTCCTGTGTGTGTTTGGCAAGCCTTACGAATAGTCGCTATGATGCACGACTTTCTTTTCCCACCAAGGCGGACAGGTAGAAGTTAACATTCTTTTAATCGCAAAATTTTTCATAATCATTTGCCTGGGACTCTATCTTTGGAAATCTATATTAAGGTAAAGATAATACTATTGGTAGAGTTTGATTTAATTTTAATAAAATGTAGCTGGCTCAGAGCTACATTCCTAGCAAAGAGCGCTATGCTAGGAATCGCCCCTGGGTTCTGGTTCCATGAACCATCTGTGCCGTGAACTATCTGTGTGATCTTGGGCAAGTTGCATCGTTTCTTTAGGCCTCAGTTTCTTTATCTATAAAACGAAGAGACTAGACTACGCCTCTAAGGTGTGTGTGTGTGTTGTTATTTTGAATAACTTCTTTTATTTGGTTGTACTTTTGGCAAGGTCTGTAGATTTCCTTACCTTTCAACAAATTCTCAGGGATACAGAAAAGATAATAGCTACTGTTTAATAAGTGACTACTATGTGCTGATACTTCTTTAAGCACTTAACATATGTGATAATTTATTCTCCATGATTTTCTCCTTGGAGTTAATGATCATCATCCCCATTTTCTTCACTTCATCATTTTTCACCATCATTAGCTATTTTTCAGACACTTAAAAAATTACCCCCGTTTTAGAGAAAGCTGAGGCTCGGAGAGGTTAAGTTTTCTCCAAGATCATAAAGGTTTTTCTAATTGTTCTATAGCTTCTAAAATGAAGTCTTTAATTTGAATTCTGAATTTTAAATTATCTGCCTTTTAGTCAATTAGTTATATATGCAATCATCTGTGTGTAGATCAACTCAAAAAACGTTATGGGCACGTGATTAAAAAATATATCAGAAATAACAGATAAGGTCAGAAATTAATCCATATTGAAGGCTGGCCCACCTGTCCTGTCTTCTTGCAGAAGGCACCTAATACAGGACGCAGCACACTGCAGGTGCTTAGTAAACATGCTGAGTCAGGGTCTGAGGGGGGACTAAAGGTCACAGCCAAAGGTGGGAAGAGGCTGTAGTTTCAGGCCATTACGCCATCTCACAGTGGTGGCTTTCAGAGTTCTCATAAAACATCGCTATGGTAACCAGAGCCCGGGCAGCCTGCTTCTGTGCAGTGGAGGATGGGCCCTTGGAAGACTGCCTCTCTGCCCATGGCTCCCTCTGAAGCTGCAGGCGACACTTGTTATCTGTGCTTAGCCCCTTTAACATTCACTAGGAGTTTGGAAAAACCCATGGGGGCCTCCTGCAGGAAGGGACCACAAGGCCCTTGAGTCTCGATTAAATCCGCATCTGAAGTTGAACTCCTACTTATCCTTGCCAAGGGCATGTCCGACTGGTGGCTGATCTGTGGTGACAGGAGCCGACTATCTCCCCAGGCAGGCTGCTCCACCTGGCCATCCAAAGGCTTGGTGTTATATCGAGGTGAAATCTGTCTTCCTGTCAAAATCTCTTTTGATTCTATATTCATCAAAAATAGGTTAAACTAAGAGTCTCAGTGTTTATTTTGGACATCAAATACTTTTTGAATTAGAAACCTTAAAACCAAACAAAAACAAAAAGCCTTGAGAGAGAGCATGCCCCTGATAGAGTGGCCCTAAATAATGTGTCCTCGTCGATGGAAGGAAAAATATTGGAATCATGATGCGTATTGGCCAAAAAGGAGATTGTTTTCTCAGGTCATTGGATATCTGCAAACTACTTAGAGATTTGGGGAAGGTTAAGGACCTATCATTTATGACTCATCTTCTGGCTTGTTCATAATATATTCCCTCTGCTTGTCCCAAAAACGAGGGGTTAGTTTTATAAGGAAATGAAACTTTGCTAACTTTATTGCCAAGGACATATTTATCGAAAGGGAGTTGGCTGGCGATCACCCATCGCAGAAGTACTGTAAGGCATACAAACAAAGACATTCGAAGGAGCAGCTACTCACTAACCATCCACTAGCAAGACGCCCGCATCGGTAGAGACCAGCAAGGCCTGGCCCCAGGGATCTGCACACACGGCTTCGTGAGGGAAATTACTGCAGAAACACTGGGGCTCCCAAGGCTGCGGGGAGACACAAGCATCAGAATGTAAGTGCACCAGAAAGAACACACCGCGGCCCATCAAATGGGTGGCACAGTAAGTACAGCCCCCGAAACAGCAACACAGATCCCCTCTACGCCCTGGCAGCCAGACGGGCTCTGGACTCAGCTCCTTTTATTAAGGAGAAACATCTCCTTTCAGATACATATGCAATAGGAAAAGACTGATGTCACCTGTTTCTGGCATCGTGACCTGTCTCTATACTGTAAGAGTTGTTCAGGGGCATCGAAGCACTGGTAAGGTTTTCTAAGCAAAAGCTGAACCAATTGGTGCCTACTATTTTTTTTTTTGCTGTTCATCATAAACGGAAGCCCTACGTAATTCTATTAAAAATGTCAGATTCCTGTGTTGCCGATTCAACAAAATGATTAAACCATACACAGTGCAAGAAGTCGATACTGTCTTAACAGGAAAATGCTTCCTGACCCAGCTGAGGCTACGAAATCTTTAAAAAAAGAGAACGTTTGTAGGAATATGGCAAGTGTCTCCGATGAAATTGCGTGTTCCCCATGTGACATATTCCTACCCCGTGACCTCTTGTCTTAGTTTCGATTTCATTTCAGGCAGAGAGAGTCAGCTCTCCCTTACACAGAGGTGGGTGCCTGGGGGCAGCAGGTACTGTTTAGCGGGTTCTCAGTCCCACCAGAATGGTGGACATTTTCAAAGACCTGTTACTTTCTCTCCAAAGCATGTGGCTTGGCCTCAGAGGACAAAGAAGCTTTTGGAGATTCTCAGGGACGAGTTGAAGTCTTACCTCTTCGCTTTCACATTCCATCAGATGTCTCACCTGGGCTGTACCAGAGCCTGTGTGTGCACACAGGTGTGTGTGTGCACGCTGGGTGGATGCATGCTCACACACTCAAAGTAGCACTGATAGCTCGGAGGTCACCTTCAAGGGTGTCGTTTGGGATGAAGGCACATATTGTGCGTATTATCGCTCTCTTAGAAAAGTATGCTTTCCCTTTAAGAAGCCCACATGTTTCAAAATGAATATTCTAATGGCTAAGATGAGGCTTGGACTGCTCTGAAAAGATCACACAAAGAAGGTGAAGACATTTTCTGAACTGAAACGGGGGCTACACAGTGCAGGTTTAATTGGAATGGCATTTCCCTAAGATTTCTGAAAATTCTGAGTTTGTGACTTACAGCAGGAAGACGTGAAAAAGTAAAGCCAATATAAATGCCAACGGGGGGCGGGGGAGGGGGGCAGACGGAGGCATCAGAGCATTAGGTAACAGCAAGATGGAAACACCAGCTCTTAACAACACTCTTCTCTGGCCGGAGGACACGGTTTAGATCACATACGTAGACCAGGGGTTCTTAACCCAGAAGATCTAAGGACCCTAGGGGACCCACAGAGGGTGTAAGGAGGCCCGAGACATCCTGAAATTGAATTTGAAATGGGATATGTGCTGTTTGTGTATTTTAATGGGCTGTGTGTGTGTGTGTGTGTGTGTGT
>CM053509.1:156960913-156996535 GCA_028627145.1 Eidolon dupreanum | reverse complement strand
GGCCTGGGTGTGAATCTCAAATTCCCTCTTATCCTCTTAGCCCATCCCTTCCTCCATCTTGGGCACCACATTCAAATACAGATCGGGATGATGACAAAAGTGATACAAATGACAACAGAACAAATCAAGAGGCCAGCTTACTTTTGGTGTCCAGACCTCCACGGTAGCCTGTCCAGCCCTTTAGAGTGATCGTGTCCCCCAGGAGGTTTAAAAATTTTTGAAAAGCGTCACTTCCGATTTCTGTAGGGAGATGTAAAAGTGTGAAAAGAGCATGGTATCAACAAGTCCTCATTTTCTAACTATGCACTGAAGTCGCTTGAAAATTAGCTAGGCTCTGCAGATGTGTGTGGTAGGAGAGAGAATGAAGTCACGCTTCCTTTTTCCTGGAACCCATGTAGGCGGGTCCACAATTCCCAGGAATCCAAGGAGAGGAAAACTACAAAATCAGACCAACCAACCTTACCCCTGCCCGACGGGGGTCCCGGGTGTTTAGTATTGCAAAATGAAAATGTTATTACGGTTTTCATTAATAATAAACAGGCATTTAACATGAAAGGTGCTAAATAACAGGAAAATAGCACTATTTTGTAATTCTCCCAACCCTAAAAATCACAGTGAAGAATCTTCCTCGGCTGCTGAGACTGCACAGAACCAAATTCTTCAAACCCCATGTAATTTTCCAGTGAGACTGCATCTCTGGTGCCAGTGCCTGGCACAAATTAGGTGACCAATCAATATTTATCCAATGAACAAAACTGGGCAACATCTGCCCTACAACGTTTACCCTGAAAATCTGCCCCAAGTTTCATAAAACCGCTGGCTATTTCTTTGGTATTAAAGACTCCGACGCAACCGGCAAGATCAGTTTAGATCGTCAAAACCGCAGGGAAGCAGAGCGGGGTTTCCATTAGTGGAAAAGAGGTGAGAACACTCACCGTTGCTGAACATCTCATCATCAGTGAGCTGCCCGTCTTTGGCAAAGAGAACCCCGAACTTGAAATTCACAGAGCCCTTTACAACAAGACAATAAAAGGTGGTGACTTGCATTTCATCATCAAAGCGTGCACGGCTGTAGGATGTGCTGGTTGTTAATATTTAGGAAAACTGCCAAGTGACCAGAATGGGCACTAGGGGATTCCTCCCTCCCCTCCAGCTCAATTTTGACTGATATTAATAACAATCAGTCCTTTATCTTTATAGATTGCCCCAGCTTACAGGTGAAACTCTATACTTTTAAGTGAGTTAGTTCATTTGTAATGTTGCTAATGGCGCCTGCAGAATGCCAGGCCCATGTTTCTGCAGAACAGAGCTCAGCATAAGTAGCCCATGGGACTCCCTGGACTGGCACCATCTTCCGATGACTCCAGTTGGCACAGAGAACTCAGTGTAATTTGAAACTCATCATGACACTCTGAGGCTGATACCTGTTGACTTTCAGAAATAGAAATGAAAACTGTAGGCAAGTTATTCTAAAAGCTCACCCCTCCACTCAATTCCTAAAGACATTTAAGCTCAAAAATTTACAAAGCAGATATGGGGGCAGGGGAAGGCAATCAAGAAGTAGCTAATACAAATGGTCAGACTGCTGTCTTCTGCTTTATACATTGAATTAAAATCGGATCCCGTGGGAATAATAAATACCCAATGCAAAGGTAGTAGTTTCTGTAGAAGAAAGGGGAATGGGACCAGGAGCTCAACTGTATATTTTGTTCTTAAGCCAGATACTAGGTTCACAGGTCTTCATTATATTATTTCCTATGGTTTTTTTTTCCTTTTTTATTCCTGAAGTAGTTCATAATAATAATTTAAAAAATATGAGGTTGGAAGAGACTCAAACTTTGCAAGGCTGGTTGATCCACTACCACATGGGGGATCCCTGGTGGTCAGTTAAGAGACAGACAAGGACAAAGGTGCTTAGAGCATTGGCCAATGGGTCAGAGGTGGGGACAGGGCAGAATGCCAGGTTTCAGGACAGCTGGATCTGGCAGGATTAAGATTATGAAAATCTAAAGGTCTAAGGCTGTGCTTCCAAACATGTCCCTGTCCCCAACACACCTGAGGGATGGATACACACCCATCATGAACAGTGGTTTTTCTATATGGTGGTTTTCTACACAGAGCAAGGAAGAGAGGGGACACTCCCAAGCTGACCCTCCGCCTGGAGCTCTTTCTATAGCCGGGACTTCTCCACATAGGTCTCAGCTCAAATGTCACCCTCCTCCAACTGTTATCCTTTGTCACAGTACCTTGTTTATTTTCTTAATAGTACTCTGCAATTCTTTTATTAAACTTGAATATTTGTTTCTACCATTGAACACAAGTCCCATGAAGGAAGGATCATATGGGTCTTACTTTCCATGGAATCTCCAGGGCCCATCACAGTGCTGGCTACACAGGACAGGATTAATAAATACTCATGGCATAATCGTGTGCGTAATAAATGAGAAAAGGAACATAGCTGGTCAGATACAACTTATTTCAGAAGCTGCCTCCAAACAATCACCTCTTTGTCTATTTTGGAAATGACGTCCCCAGGACTCCGGCACCTCTTCCCTTCTCAGTGGTCCCTTAAAAGCACTGAGAGTAGTTTGGGGTCTGACAGGTGACCCTCTTAGGACAACAGTGTAGAGACTAAAACACTGGTTCTCAAACATGGCCAGGCGTCGGAATCCCCTGGAAAGCTTGTTAAAATAAAGGGGGCTGGGCTCTGCTCCCAAGAGTTTCCAGTTCAGTCGTACTGGGAGTAGGGGGACCCAAGGGTCAGTATTTTTGACAAGCTCCCAGGTGATGCTGATGCTGTGGCCCAGGGAATCTGCTCTGAGAACCACTGAATGAGAGGAACAAACAGCAAGTGTCAGGAGGTCCAGGATCAGGCCCAGCTGCGCTTCCGGCTTGCGAGCCAAGGGCAGAAAGAAGGTCCAGGTCGGTCATGGGGGCCATGTGAACTAACAGTCTGTGGAACCAGGGGAGCCCTATGCCCCCCGAATCCGCATGTTCACGTTACAGACAGGATGCCTGAAGCCCAGGGAAGGCGAGACTTGCCCCAGGCTGGCACTGCGTGAACGGCAGGACCGAAGCTGCTCTTTCCAGCACCGTGGCACAGTCTTCCTAGGGCGGTTTTCAGTCGAGTGACGCGGACAGTTATAAGCAGAAATGGGGCCCACTGCTGCCTGATCATTGGCCAAAGCTTTTAAAAGTGTTCGTGGGGCTGCTCTGCGATTGGCATCATGCTACCTGTCCCCTTGGCCAAGGACCCCTCCTGCTTCAGGTGGAGATCCCAGAAAGACCGGTGTTGCAAGGCCTTGTGAAGTACCTGAAATTACTTACAGGGTGTCATTTAGGTAATTTCGTTTCTAGGACTTCCCAGATGACATCGGAGACTAACAGAATTGCCACTTATCTCTAGAAATCAAGGTATCACTCAATACAATGGGTAATATTTCGGAAGAAGACAGTTTTTAAGGGGGGCTCCTTTGATTTGGGGCTGCCTAACCATCACAGATCATGTTTTAACAAACCACTCGCCCCAACCTCATTAGTGCTTCATGAGGCCGGCTGCCACGTGCGGTGCTGGAACTTAGGGGGCGGGGGAAGACCAGACCTGGGCCCCCCGAGGTGACTGACTGGTGGAGGGCATCCACGGGGACTGGTTTCCTTAAGTCCTGCTCAGACACTCACCATAGAGATAAGCTCATATCTGTAATTTCTACTCATATGGGTCTTTTAATTTATTAAAGAAACCAATTATCTTCTTTATCGAAATGATTTAAGGTGACATTTATGATCACATTATCACAAATTTTGTAACATGTATATATTACTTTGCAAAACTGGGATTAGATTTTGAATACTTAAACTGCATACAGAAAATAGCATCTTTATTTTTTTCCGAGATTGTTTAATTATCATCTAACATTTAAGTTCTAAATTTTGAGACAAAATTCAACATGATTATAAACCTATGTATACTCAGTCATATTCTTGGGAATTAACAGTATGCTAGGAATTCTATTTCTTCTGAGGAAAGTGAAGTAGGAGGGTAAATTAAAGTCCTAATGATTCCAGAAGAATCTTTTAGGGTCAAGAAATGATGGCCTGACTCAAACTAGACACCCCTGGTTCCTCGTGACCCTGGTTTAGGCGATGCGTCCGTATTTCTGAGATCCACGTATCCCCACATGTCTCTAACCAGCTCCGTGAGTATCATACCTCGGAGCCACGTCCTCCCCTGGGGGCACCTCTCGATATAGTGAACAAAACTTGGGTTTTAGGAGACAGACAATACTTTGCCAAACAGAAAACCTTTCCGGAACATCGCTAGAGTTCTTTATTAATCTTTTCCCTGCCTATCTTTGCAGCTGATCGCTTATTACTACAATTGGGTGGAGTTGGGATAAATGCTCCTGGCTGAGAAGTTGGCAGCATTAAATAGTAGAGCCCTGGCCCCATGACCCTCAGGCCGGGTCTGAAAGATGGTAGCCGATGCTCAGATCTCCTCAAAGACATTGGGGTAAAAATATTCGTTACGTTGTATACAAGTTATATTGTAAGGAGGACTCTTGTTGCTTCAAGCAAATATCCCGTTAGTAAGAAAATAAAATTGAGAATCAAGAGATCAGCTACTTATTTTTCAAAAATTTGGAGATCCAAAAAAATATGAGAGGACATGTGCCAAACGGTTTACCAGGGTTCTTTGAGGTGGGGGGGTGGCAAAGTGGGAGGGGCTTTCCCATTGTCCTTTGATAGATTTCTGGATTGTTCGTTTGCCGCCACGGGCGTGGGCAAGCAAGCACTCTGTGGGTGCTCCATAAATCTCTGTAAATTAATGAGTAGAGTGATTTTGAGGCATAAACACTATACATGGCATAATTCTAGTTTTACATAAGATATAAAATAAAACTGATACCAAAACGTGATACTACACTAATACTACTTTTCTCTGTGATTGTAGGTGATGTTTTCCTATTATCATCTGTGCATTTCTATGTTTTTCAAATGTTTACCAGAAACGTGTATTACTTTTATTCTTTGCCTCTTACACATTACACATGGAGTTCATGATTTCTTTAGCAACAAGCATGAATCCCACATGGATAATATACAGGTGAAAATGTAGATGTCTCCCTTTGCCCGCTCCCTGCCGCATCCTAGCCTACGCCTCCACTGCCCGGCCTGAAGAATCTCCTGCCAACGCTCCGGGGTACATCTGTTCAGCCCCCACCGCCATGTTCAGGTATCAGCTGAGATGTCACTGCCTCAGAAACCTTCTCCATTTGTTCAGTGTAGAAAACCTCACTCTATTTCACTTACCTCCTTATACTCTCTTCACATCTCGTGGGGCTATCGATATCACCATGTTTATGTTCGTTGGTTTACCTGTTTAGTTTGTCTTACCCACCATGAAGAAGAGACCCTGTCTTGTTCATCGGTGTGTCCCTAATGCCTCAAACAGTACATGGCACACGCACAGTAAGAGCTCATTATTTGTTGAATGAATGAACAAATGAATATACATATAAATCTTTGCTTCTTTTTTTCCAATAAACATTATGTCATGGAAATCTTTCCAAGCCAGTAAATAAAGGTCCACCTCATTCTTTTTAATGGCATCATAATATCTCAGAATCCATTCAATCAATACAGAATTCACTTAGTCTACCAACAAATATTTACTCTGTGCCCTCCATCTGCACTGTTCCAGGATGTGGGGTTACGGCAGGGGACAAAACCGAGCGAGTCCCCGTTCTCGTGGTACCTACGGTCTAGTGAGGGCGACAGATAAATAAATAAATAAATGAATGAAGACACATGTGCTAAGAAGGGAAGCAAAGCAGTGCAGAAGTGGGTGAGAGGCATGCCAATTTTAGGGTGGTGAGCGAAGGCCTCTCTGAGCAGATACCCTAATCGGCTAAGAGTGTGACCCATGAGGACATCCGGGGAAGAGCATCCCGGCGATGGGGACAGCAGGCTCTTGCTGAGAAGGTGGAGTAAGTCTCAGTCGATAGGGACAGGATGGAGATTAGCGTGAGCCGGGTCACGCAGGCCCCAGCAGGCCACGAGAAGGACACACTGGGCTTTCCTGTGAGAGGGATGGGAAGCCACTGGCGTTTTGAGCATAGGAACGACCTGATTGGACATGTTTTAAAAGGCCCGTGTGGACACCGTATGAAAACTAGAACAGAAGGCAAAAGCGGAAGCAGGAAGAAGAGTCGGAGACACTGTGTAGTCCAGGCGTGGGATGATGGGCTGGTGCCAACGAGCTGGCGTGGTCGTGGCAGAAGCGTTGAGAAATGTTTGATTTAGGGGTGTAGTCTGAAGAAGGGTCAACAGGATGTACTGATAAATTAGATATGGGGTATGAGAGAAAAAGACGTGGCAAGGACTTTTCCAAATTTGGCCTGAGCAGCTGGATGAGTGATATTTACTGAGAGGCACAGTATCCACACACTATCCTTTATTTACTCAACGCCTATTTATAACATTTTAGATATGTCCCTGTATTAGTTATATACTTAAAAAACCCAATACAGTTTTTAAGTGAGGCCACGGGGATTAGAAACACACAAATAAATATGACATCTCATCGATGGAGTGTGTAATAAAGCACAAACACCTTGTCTTTAATTTGATGAAAATCAGAACCTCATTACCCTGATCGAGAGATTAAAATTTGAAGATTTCTAAGCCAGATTTAAGTAGCTCGATGGCTTTTACATCTGTATAACTAGCTGCATAGACAATTCTGAAATATACCTCGAGAAACCAGTCTTTCATTCATAACAGACACTGTGCAAATCCATGCAGGGGTTTGATGGAAGGAAAAGGTTGTTTTCATGGAGAAGGGAGAAGCACATTTATAAACATGAGAGCTCATAAAATTACTTACCTCTTGTTCTTCCAGAACCAGCAAGTCCTATCAAATAAAGTTTGAAAAGTGATGTCCATGCTTTGACCTTCCGTGAAAGCCGAGCTTCGGTTTGCTCACGTTTATACCACTTCCTCCCCACCTCCTCCTGCCCCCGAAGTGCTTTCAAAATTCAAATTCAGCTCTATGGATTTTTATAAAATACCTGGTCATTTTGGAAAGTCAAGTTATACCACCGCTATCTAAAAACAAAGATGGCGCATAGCAGTGGGAAGAAACGCACAGACACCTAGGTTTCTGTATCTATTTAAAGCTAGCTCATCACACAGTGCTTCTGGAAAGATTTTGGCCAAAAAAATGTTGCTACAGTAAAGTAGTCAGAAACAGAGATTTAACGTTTTTAAATAGCATCAGCCACCTTCCCACTTGGTGGAGAGATGCCTCCTTTATCACAATTGGCTTACTTTACTTTTTTGGGTCCAATGATTTAGAAGAACACTTCCCTTCTACCTACAGTCTGTTACTCAAGGCTTCCTAAGAGAAATCAACAGAAATCTGATTGACAGCTGTCAAACTACTGCTTGTCAGTTGCACACTCACGTGCACACACACACAAACACACACACAGAGGATGAGGAAAGCTCATGAATAGTTCTTTGTTAAGAGAGTCAAAACGTGAATATAAGAAAAGCATGAAGTGCCTTTTATTATGATACAGAGACAAGGTCGTCCCCTTTTATGGGAGAGAGAAAGCAGGTAAGGATGGCTGAGCGATGAGCTCAGCTGAGGGGGGTCTGCTTAGCTGCACGATGCAGAAAGAAGCACCAGGGTGGGCACCGTGGGTTTTGGGGCCCTGCGTCTGGGGGTCTCAGCCAGGCTGCAAGAAGGAAAGAATGACGAATAACCTGTACAAATGACATAATAAAGGCACACAGGTACCGGCCTATTGATAATTCTAATTTGACTTTAAGTTTGCTATAAAAATTACTGCTAAGCATAGCATGGCTTAAAGCGGCTTGAAGTTTAACCTCACCTACTCATTTCTGCCTCAGTTCCTTCTGAAGTGCAGACAGGGCATTTGTGGTATTTTAAAAAGTAAATTAAAACAAAAGATAAGGGAGTTCACCTGCCTCGGGGGTAAGCTGAGAGTCAACAGCTTTATGCTAAAAGCTTATTGTATTTTAAAAGTGACCAGGGAATGTGCTCATTCTCCCATCTGTCCTCTTCACACTGTTTACTTCCCCCAAGACAGATTCAAGCGTGAGGCCTCTCCGTGGAGAGCCTCTGTGGCTCCCTGCCCTTCCAGATGGAATCCCAGCCCATCACTCCGGCTCTTCCCTGTCACCCAACCTTGGCACGCCCAGCTCCTAGGAGCTCCCTGACACACAGCTGGCACACTACTGGTGACAGCCGTGTTCATATGTTTCAAGGGGAGGATTTCAAGGCCAATTGGTTAGTTTGGTAGACCTTTTTCCGATGGACCATTACCTATGACTCCGGGTTTTTTTCTTCCCAGTGTAGACTGTTTTCCCTTAACCATAAGTTCAAAGAAAACAGGATGACAGTCCGGACACCCTCTGTCCCCTCTGGGACCCAGCACAGCGTTCTGTGCGAATTGGATCTCAGAAAGCACATTTTGCATTTTACTGATTTAAGAAAATCTCGCATTCCACATCATTCTCTGTTCCTCAGTAAAAGGACTGGCTTTTCAGCCAATGAAATCCTTCTGAGCACACACCCTTTGGGTTCATGGATCGGGGACCGTATAGCTCAGTGGTTCTCAGTTGTGCCTGTGCCTCACAATCGCTCCCGGAACTCCTGAAAAACACAGGTTCCCAGCCCCTCCCTCGGACCTACCATATCAGAATCTTAGGTGTGAGGTTCCCTGTGAGGATGTTTTCAAAGCTCCACAGGTGATTCTGGTGGGGATCGTAGGCTAAGAATCACTGATGACCTGTCTGTCGGTCCCCATCTAACGCTGCGATCGAATTTATACGATTACAAAGCAGAAAGTTCTGTTACCTTTTGTATCTCAGGATGAAAAATCTCCCTGGGGCCTTTCTCAAATTTGTCCAGATTCATGGCACTACAACAGAATGGACAGAATGAGCCACAGTGCGGTGGAAACTTAACGTGGAGTAATCTCAGTTCTTTACAGCAGCGGTCCCCAACCTTTGTAACACCAGGGACCAGTGCTCCTGTGAGAATCTAAGGCCTGATGATCTGAGGTGGAGCTGAGGCAGAGCTGAGGCTGGCCGACCGCTCACCTCCTGCTGTGTGGCCCGGTTCCTAACAGGCCACAAACAAGTACTGGTACCGGTCCGTGACCCAGGGGTTGGGGACCCCTGCTTTAGAGAAGCTAAATAATATCTCCTAGTAAATCATGGAAGGGCCTGACCCACAGGAGATAAAAACCCAACAAAGGAGGAGCAGCGAATAAACACATAAATATATGACAGTAACCGAATACTGCACTGTACTTGTATAACTGTCCCCTAATGACACTTACATAATAAGGGAGGAAAGGAGGAATTGAGAACATCTGTTTCAGGCTATCTTGACTAATCTTCATGATCTTACTTTTATTTACTCAAAAAGCGATTCACTGACATTTACACAGCAATTAATGGTAAAATGAAATGTAATTGAGGCCACCTGATACATCTTTCTTCCTTTGGCATTTGCTCTGCCGCTTGGGGCAAAAGACCGTCTTTAACAAGGTTGTTCTTTTATGTTTTACTTTGGACGAGCAGCATTAACTTCCTCTAGCCTAAGTCCCCCGAGAGGTAAAACGAAGAAATTGAACTAGATGATCTCTAAGGCCCTTTCCAGCCAGGATTCCTGTATTTGTAAGTGAAAGGTAAAAATACTGGCTAATGTTTATAAAGTACTTAACTTATTCCAGGCACCCTGCTAAATGCTTTCATCTCATTTAGTTTCTATGAGGCAAGTACTATTTTATCCCCATTTTAAAGGTAAGGAAATTGAGGCTCAGTCCATGATAACAGCTTGTTAAGTAGCAGAACCAAGATTTGAACTCGGGCTGATCTGGCTCCATAATATTTATATTTTAATTTCTTTTTAAGTTTTCAAGTTCGTGATTGTAACAAATGAAGATAAACTCTTTCCTTCAATTGGCAGCAACCGTAAAAGTTTTAATTTTTCGCAACTTTCAAAACATTTTCTTGCTGAAGCTTGCTCTGGCTATGAGTGGTAGGCTGAGAAGCGAGGACCCTATTCATATAACTAAATGAAATTAGAACCAAATGAAATCCCTTGTCTTTAAATATAAAGCTGGAAGGAGCTGGAGTAACTCCTTTTTAGGAAAAAAAGATGCACAGAAATCTTAAGCCACTATAATTCAAAGTGTTACTTTCAAGGCAAGTTAAGATTTAGAAGCAGCAAGATATTTCTGTGCTCAGCAAAAGTGTTAACCTCATCGCTGGTGCTTTCTTCTCTTGGGCTTCAGACCACTCAGAAGAAAAACCTGAAGCCCTAGAGCAGAGAGGGGAAAGTCTGCAATTTGGAGACCAAATCAAGCTTAAAAATGAGATGAGAAATTTTTACCTTCTTAATCTCAGGGCCCTTTCATTGGCTAGATGCCATTCTGGATGAGAGAGTCAACTTTGACACTCTAAGGGACACTATGGCAAGGATGAGCGGCATGGGTACGTGGCAGACACCACCCACACTGGCACCTCGCTGTAGCCGAACAAAGAGTAAGTCACCAGGGCACGGAATAAGCTCTCGTAGTCACACCATATGGCACTAGTGGTTAACAGCCCGCACCCAGGAGTCACACGAACCTAGGTTTAAATCCCAGCTCTGTGGGTTCACAAGCTGTGAGATCTTTGTCACTCTCTGAGGTGCCGAGTCCTCCTGCGTGGAGCAGAGATAATCACAGATCCACTTTGTGGAGCTGGTTTAAAGAGGATGCTGGTAAAGCATTTAGTACAGCGCCTGACAAACGGAAGCTACTCTTAGTATGATGCACTGTCTTAGCTGGGGACAAAGCAACAGGCCCAATCTGAGTGGTGGTATTCCCTAGCGGGGGCGGCCAGCCAGCAGGGGAGAGAGATGAAAGGGAGCGGGAAAAGTGGGGGCACAACAGACAGCTGAGCACAGGGCGGCTGGATGTTCCATCCATTTAACTTTCTGTCTGGTGAAGAATAAGCACATTATTCCCTGAGAAGCATTTGCTGACACAGAAGTTTCCATTTCAAAGCAGAAACATGAAAGGAAAAATATTTCCTGATTTTCTTTACGAAACCAAAGTCTCTCCTTGCACGCAAGAAAAAAGGAAGCAGACAGCTAATGCAGCGTGGAGATGCTCAGGATGAATCGGACCTGGACTCAGGCCTCAGTCTATCACGTACTGCCGTGTGACCTTGGCTTTCTCCCCAAGCCTCCACTTCCTCAACCATAAAATGGGGATAATGACTGTACCTGCCTTTTATGGCTGCTGTGAAGATTACATGAGCTAATGCATGTCGAGTGCTTAGCAATATATCTGGTCAAAGAAAACAGAAAGCTAACAGAATGACCGCAAGAAAAAAATGATAAAGGCCGCTGGTGTGGGATTTTCATTCGTTAGTACTCACCTTAAGATGGACTTCGCAGACAGAGTTTTGGTGGGGCTGTAGGGAAGGCATATTTTCTGGGTTCCCTGGAAAGTCAAAACATCAAACCAGTGAGAAGTCTGGTAATTCCCATCTCTGAAAGAGCCTTACCTGGCTATTAAAAAAACAAAAAAACAAACATAAAAACCATGCCTAGTCTTTCTCATTTTATTTCAAGGGGCATATACAGGAATAAACACATTCTGTGTTGGCAAAAAATCTTGGTTCAGTCTTTGACAGCATCTTCCACTATGCTCCCAGTACTCTTCGATGTACAGACTGACAGGTCCTCAGTGTCTTAGGTATTGGGGTGAGAAGAGCCATCTAAACCAGATGAAAAGGGCGTTTGTTCTCTGAGCCAAGAGTCAGATCAGTCTTGAAGATCCTAAGGAAATAGTCTCCACATGTTCAATGGGACCCAAACGTGACAGCTCCAAGTTTTCTGTTTTCTTACTTAAAGTCTGTTTCCTCCTCTCTACACTGTGACTAACTCACAAAAAGTACTCAAGAAATATTGGTTGAATGAAAGGGAATGAACAAACGATTTTGCCTGAATGGCCCACATGCAAACCACCCAGAAAAAAAATGAATACTAGTCTCCTTATAATTTCCCTCCCATAAAGATACAGATTTATAATCCACTAATACAAGTCTCCTTATAATTCCCCCCCCAAAAGATACAGATTTATTTATAATTACTCATTTAGCAAAAGGGATTATGACGGAGTCCACCTTTAAAACTTCCTTTCTCACTTGGACTAATAATAGAATTGGCAGCACAAACGGCTTGAGAACGATAGGAACATTTCTTGAAGGAGGTGGCGAAGAAGTAACTATGACTTTCCTTGTGTTTTGGGGACACATCTGCCAGCTCATCTGTCCAAGCCCCGAACAATGCTGTAGGAGGGTAGCTCCTCAGCCGTTCAAGCCCAGAATCTCGTTCAGTAAAGTAAACTTTCGCGTCCACGTGCCCTGGAGAACAACAGGTGGTTTCACCTCGGCTCCAGAAGTTGGACCCGACAGCTACTTCCTACGGGCCTTCTGCTAGCCAAGGAACTTCAGGTTCAGCAGGAAATTCAGTCCCCAGCCTGGGTGATCACATTTTTGTGGGCTGCCACCGGGATGTGAAGCCCAAGGCTCGTGGGATTGTCGATTTAGATCTTTCTTTACTATGAGCTCGTGAAGCTCGTCCTTCCAACTTCTTCCTTTTCTCTGATCAAAAACCCCTTCCAGTGTGATGTGTTCCAGGCAAACCAGCAAATGCAGAGGCAGAGTCAAATCCACATGCGTGCCGGAACACACTACGAAAGCAGAGCGAGGGCAGAGATGTGCAGGCTGAACATCGCCTCACGTACGCGGCCTGGGTGTGTGCGTGCACGCGTGTGTGCGTGCATGTGTGTGTGCGTGCACGCGTGTGTGCATGCATGTGCACAGACGTCCAGAGGATGGTGCAGTGATTATCTCTGAGCACTTGGATTTTGATTTTTTTTTTTTTTTTAGAAGAAGCCTTTTCTTTGTGTTTAGAAGAAACACAGCAGAGAGAGGCAAGACTGTTTAAAGCAGAGTTCATACGTCTGGCTATTTCTCTGTTTTCTAAGAGAATGCGAGCTCACAGTGGGGTGAGGGGGTGCTGAGTCTCTACTTCGGACTCCCACAGTCTTCAGCGCTAGTTCTGGGCCAACAGGGGCTTAACAACTGACACCCACCCCCCCATGCTGTGGTTCTGTGGTTCGGCTTTGATTTCCCAGTTCCTCGCTGCCCTTCCGCACTCCCACCTACAGGTGGCAGCAAATGCTCCCCTGCCCTGACCCCTGATTTAGGGCTCGAGTCAGAGGCCTGAATGACGGCACCGGCACTTCTCAAGAGAAGGGACAGATACCCACTGTGCCTAGACCTGTGCTGTTGCCTTCACTGTGGTCCTGGGGTCGAAATCCCTCCTCCTGACTTCTCTGATACCGATCAAGACTGACCCCCCGGACACCCCTCGTTTGCCGTGTTTGTTGTCCCTTCCGTCTGGAACGTTCCCCCACCCCCACCCCTGCTCTTTCATCCCACAGGTCTTTTTAAACGCCATTGTCTCACTAAGCTTTCCCTGAACCATCTTATCTACGGCTGGTCTCCCATACGATTCTGTGTCTTTGTTTCCTTCAGAGTGCTTATTACAGTTTGTAGTGTGACAGAGATTACATCTTTGGAAATTAAAACAAGCAAAAACGTCCCCCTGCGTCTGCCCTACTCTTCCTCCCATGGTTCCTGGCGATATCTCAGGTCAGGAGGTGGAGTGACTGTTACTTCCTGGAGGAAGAAGAGATGATGTCGAGAAGACCTGTTCCGGAAAGGCAGCAGAAGTATGAAACCTACCCCTTCCTGCCTTGGTGGAAGGAAGGAAGGAAGGAAGGAAGGTAGGAAAGCTGAGGGCGTAGGTGTCGGGGTACTTGGTATCCCCATTCTAAGGCAGGCCTTGAAGGGGACGGGGAGAGTGCTGCAGATACATCAAGGTCAGACCTGGAGGCCCCTAAGAACATCTGGACTAGAGGCTCACGTCCCAGGCACGGCCATCTGCAGAATCTTAGGTCCAGGTAGAGCCTGTTCGGACAGTGGCTTCGAGGGCAGATGGTCAGCAGGATAAGAGACATGAGCCTCAGGCAATCTCCTGCCGCCTCCCATCCCGCGATGCTCAGTGAGAGGGGGCAGAGCCCATGAGAGGCTTGGCAGCTGGCAGAGACCTAGGATCGGGTCACAGAGTTTACAGCATGTGGTGACTTCACAACGAGGGGCAAATGGCCACGACTTCAAATTTTAGGGTGCTTTCCAATGACCCAAAAAAAGGCCAGAGGGGACCAGTTACACCTCAGCGGTTGCTGATTCAGACACCTGATCAGCCCCTCCACAACAGGAACCGGAAAGAACCCAGAGGGCCCCGTGTAGATACAAGGTCATCCTCTCCTGCCACCATGAGGTCTCACAAACCCTCTCCCCCGGCACCCAAACAGCAGCTTCGAGAGGAGCAAGGGGGAGGGGAAAAATTGGAAAGACTGATTATTTGTCCAAAAGAGAAATAATTTCAACCAGAAGAGAATGGAATACTGTAATTAGCAAACACTAAAACAAAGCGGGGGGTGGGGGTGCACAGAAAACAGCCTTCCTGGTGCAGAAGAGGCTTTGGGCAAAGGCGCTACCCATTTCCAGGAGGTGGAGAACGAGAAAAAGATGGCCATGCACGCTCCAGAGAAAGACTGGAGCACAGCGCTCCAACGTTATCTTCTGAAACGGACGCATAAACGTTGCTCCACGACCAGCTATGCCGATGGCGGTGTCTCCCCAAGGGACCTGGGGAGAGGTGTGAAGTGCCAGAACTTTTCTGTAGGACGTCATTCGCGAGTGAGATCTAACTCTACATCAGACTGGTACCTCAAACCTGCTTTAAATAAATTTCCTGACACTTTACACAGAAGCTTATATAAATAGAGGCAGCGCAGCACGCGGGTTGAGTGGGGCTGAAACTCTAGGTGCAAAACCAGTTACTTACTGTTTTCCTCCAAAGAATCGCACGGTACTGGGGGACACGCTGATTGTTTTGGTCAGAAAGGGTCACAGACAAGAAGAAGGGGCTCTTCTCCGCATCGTTTCCCACATAATTCTGATGGACTGGAAAAGAAACGGGTTTAGAACAGCGAAGATGTGACTGGCTCTTTTGGTCACCGGTAGTGTGGACACGTCAAGTGTGCCCTTCCCACGGGATCAGGACACAGTCCCGCCAAACCCAGCGTGGGACAGAATCAATCACTCTAGACGAGTCATGCACTCGCAGTCCCCTCGCCTGTGATTGGTTCAGGGATGAACATGTGACTCCCGGTCTAGCCAATGAGACAGGAGGGGAAGTGTGCCAAGGGGTTTCCGGAAAGGCTTCCTCGCTCTTGGAGATGGCCTTCTCTGATCTCTGGACAGTGGTATCTAGAGGTGATGCCTGGACTCGCTGCAACCATCTCGTGACCTTGAAGAGGATCAGCCCTGATGACATCACGGAATCCACCAGCCCGGGAGTCTGCCCGCCCTCTGGGCTTCTTATTAAATCCCTTACTGTTTAAGCCAGTTGAGGAAGCTGCAGGCATCCGAACGGATGGCACCATTTTCCTCTAAAGTCACCACTGCTCCAGGCACTACCCTTTCAGGCATTTGGGAAGATGATAGTTTTCCCACTGGTTTCTTTCTTTATAAAGAAATATGCTTTGCCAAATAAGTGAACTTCTTAGAATAGTGCAGTATCATATTTTTTAAAAAGACATCATTTGCTATCTTTTATGGCTCAAGCACCATAACTTCTACAAACAAATGTATTAGCCTGATGATGAGAAATTTATCTAAGCCATTTCTAATCCTGCCATAATGATTATTCTTCCATGTCGTCTGTCGTTAACCATAGTTTTCTATCTTTCTATGTATGTTCACTTGAGCCCTTCGGTTTAAATCTACATTGCTTTTAATGACTGAGCTTTTGCTATATGTGTCAGGCATCATTTAGTTGTTGTTGTTGTTGTTATATCTCATTGAAACATCTGTCCAAACCTACTAGGTGTGGACTAGTAATATGCCCCACCTTACAGATAGGGAAATTAAGTCTCAGAGAAGTGGAGAGTAACTGGTATAAGGTCCTATGGTCAATAATGGCAGAACCAGGATTCGAACCCATGCTACAGCCTCTATGAAGATGAGGAGCATGGCTGCCTTCACCAGTGCATATTGCCTGGCTTGCTGTAGGTGGTAAATACATACCTGTCAGCAGAGCCTAAGTCTACATTGGCCCCAAAGCTCAGGGAACCATTTCTTTCCCTTATTGCCTTGAACTAAGTGTGCAAATCCCACTACACACAGGGTACTTGTCTTGTTAAGTCTACAGTTGTTTTCCACCCTGCAAATTCTTCTTATGCCTCAAATTACTCATTCAGGTTATCTAATTCCCTTTAACCGCTCCCCCTCCAGGGACTAAAAAAAAAAAAAAAAAAAACCCAGAAAAAAAAAGGGCACAAGAAAAACTCCCAGGGCTGAGACTCTGCATTGAATCTTCAAGTCTATAAAGCTTACCGTGGACTTGGAAGTGAAATGCCCTGACATCTGTGTCCTTAAACTGGTTAACTTCACACATACAGGGTACCCGAAATTACACCGACATTAACTTTCATTTTCAATGTCCTTCCTTCCCAACCACCATAATGGCATAATTACCTTGTCCTAAAAAATACTTGAAATACCATCTGGTGTGGTATTCGGGGTTTTCTAAGTGCACGTCTGTCCTTCGCCAAGTACCTGGCAGAGCAGTTGCGTTCTGTAATGGAACAAAGTCGTGCCATTAAGAGGCTTATCTGGAAAGTAAACAAGAGGCTGACCGTGAAGCAGAGCCCAAAGAACCATTGTTAGAAGTGCACCAACAGGGCTGTAACCGCATGTTGTCATCAGGCAAGGCACCCAGTCTGAATCCACAGCACAGAAGGTCGCTGGGGTGTGTGGGAAAAAGAACCAAGCGCACCAGTGAATTCAGTTATTTCTAACTTGAACATAACCTGTGTTTAAAGTTTCTCTCCTTTCTGGTCCAAAGGTTCCACAGTATTTGGGAATCAGTGTCACCCAGAGGCACGCCCTTCTGTTTGCTACCCTGTGACAGGCACATTTCACCAGGAATGCATCTCTCTGCAGTGTCTTACTCGAGCTCATATTATCTGCAGAATTTTAAAAAATCATCATAAAAGTAACTCAATGTAGAAAACGTAAACATAACGAATAATCTGAATCCTCTATCCAGAGGTAATCATGATTCGTGATTTGGTATGGTTTCCTCTAATATTTACCCCCACATGTATATACAGATGTATTTTTCTAACCAAAATGGAATCATAATGAATATACTGTTTGAAACTCCATCGTCATGGTGTCATGTGTATAAGACAGACTTCTGGAACACACTCTTTTGGGTCTGACGTGACTCTAGTGATTCACGAGATGTTTCTGGACAGTTCCTTTCTCATGTTGAAGTGTCCTTCAATTCCAAGTTTACAAAGAGACTTTTCTTAGGAATAAATATTGAGTTTTACTGAAAGCATTTTTGGGGCAACTATGGAAAGAATAGAATAAGTGGGGGAAATTTTAGTAATATAATGATGAGTTATATACCGAATCATTCTTAGATTTGCATATACATCCTAGTAGAGGTCATGGTACATAGCATTCTTTGGATATAACGCTGGATTTAAAGCAATGATTGATGTATCGTATTTGTTAGTGAGATGAAGTTATAGTTTTCTTTTCTATATGGATTTATGTCATGCTTTCAGGGTTCTATTGCTTTACAAAGTGAATTGGGACACTTCCTCCCTTTCTCATGGCTCTGAAATAGTGACATTCCTTGAGCGAACACCAAGGTCCCAGTCCTAGGTCGGGCACTTTACGTGCATTGGCCCCATGGTACCCTCACCAACTTCATGAGACAGGTGTGATTTTATCCCCAGACTTTCGGATGAGAAAGGTGAGGCTTGGAGAGGATAAGTATGTTGCCTCAGGTGGCAGAGATCGTAAGTAGTAGAGCTGAAATCAGTTCCAATTTCCGAAGTTTGTTTTCTTTTTAAAAATCTTAACCATTATATCGTCTTCTGTATCCCTTTTTTTATGTTCTGTTTTTCTAATCTATCAAGGAGTAAAAAAGTAGGTTAAAGTTTCTTAGTATTATTGTGCTTTTAGTGGATTTTCTTGGATTTTTAAAAATCAGTGATTGATATACATTATACAGATATAAATTTTATAATTTACATAAACTTATATAGATATAAAAAATTTGATAATTTAAAGCTTACATAAAGGTTGCGAGGATAAGAATAATGCAAAAAGCATCCATATGCCCTTCACCAGATTTACTAACAACATTTGGCCCATTTATTCATTTGTTTACTTTCCTCTCTCTCTCTCTACAACACACACACACACACACACGCACGCACACACACACATGCACGCATGCATGCACACTCAATTTTTTCTCAATCATTTAAGACGAAGTTGCATTAACAATTGTCCTTTATTCCTAAAGACTTTAGTGTGTTTCCCAAGGAGAGGCATTATTATCTCCTTACAGAACCACAATCCAGCTTTATCAACTTTTATAAATTCAACCTCGATACAGTGCTTTAATTTTCCATCTGTATTCCGATTTTGTCAACTGACTCAGCAATGTCATTTAAAGCATTTTCTCCTTCGGTAGAGGATCACTTTGTGTCACGTCTCTTTAGACTGCCTTCATCTGGAACGTTTCTACAGACTTTTTGTCTTTTATCATCTTGCAGTGCACACACCCCCTTTTTAAAGACAAAACATTCCTCGTCTTGGGTTTGTCTGATGTTTTCCTGTGGTTTGATTCAGGTTGTGCACACCTAGTCGGAATGCTACATGCAGTAATGCTGTCCTTCTCAGCTTATTGGGTTTCAAGATACTTACCTGTTCTTCTTTGGCGGTGCAAATGTGGATCACTTGTTCAAGGTGTTGTCCCTTAGTTTTGACCTTTTGATTGTGACTCAGGAAGAGCATATAATTGGATTTTGTTTCTTGTGGAATTTCTAGATGATTCTTTATCAACTGCTGTTCATTTTGTAACCATAAACCACCGACAGTACTCGTAGTCCCCGGTTTTGTCCACTACGTCACCATGCGGCATGCAGTTACAGCGTAACTCGGGGTCCACAACCAGCCTCAAGCTGAATCAGCTGACTGGACACAGGTCACGTCCAGCTGAGGCAGCTGGCCTTACACAGTCAGATCCACAGTGGTCGACGTCATGGTCCCAAGGCCCTCGATCCTAGAAAGCACTAGCAGAGCCTCAAGAGGGGTCTCTTAAATCACCAGGACATTTAAGCCTCTTGAGCCTCCCACACTTGGACAGTGCTGAGAGATTTCTTTGAGGTAGCAGCCCGGATCTTAGCTTAGGTGCTTCTCAGTGCGTTCAGACAGATGTGCACCCTGGGCCATTCTAGGGTCCTCCTCAGAATCTCGGCGTTCAGGGCCCTGGAATCTGCATTTTAACAAGCATCCCAGGTGATTCTGGTGACCACTGAACTTTGAGAATCAGTGCTCTAGACCAGGGGTTCTAAAGGAATCCAGCATGCGATTGAACTTGGATGGGGTAAAAAAAATTCTTGATTTTCCCTAACTTCTAACTAAAATTTGGAATTTCCTTCGATTATGAATAAATGTAAAAAACTTCAGCAGAATGAACAGCCCTGATAACCATGTCACCAAAAAAAAAGAAAAATCCACAGATATTTTTAGAACTCATTATAGTGATTGCAGAGATCTTGGAATATTATTTACGGTCTTCACTGTTCAAAATTACAATAGTTATGAGACCTGCTGTGGGATTTGTTATTTAATGTATTAAAAAAGCATATTTATTGTGGTATCATATATCAGTTTTAAAAAATCATTTGGATAACCATCTCAGTATAACAGCTTTCCTTTATAAACCTAGGGATTTCATCCCAGGCATTTAAAAACATTATCATGAGAAGGGGTCTATAGGCTTCGCAGACTGCCGAGGAGGGTCAAAGGCATAATAAATGACCCGCACACTCAAGACCTGCTGAAGCACTTACTGTGCCCTGTCCCCTCCCAGAGGTCTGCACACTGCCCACTGCAGAAAGGAACAACACGGGAGGGACAAGCACAGCCCAGCAGCCCTGAGTGAGTGATGGGACTCCGGCCAGTGGCATGTCTGTGTCACTACCCCGTATGAACTGTCGACTATGAGTTCTTTTTTTAACGGTCAAAAAGTTACCTATTAAACTTTCATCTTCACTGAATACTTAGCTAAACTGGCAGAAAAAACCTAACACCACAAAGTCGTGAGTCTCACAGAGCGACACGCTTCCCGTTCCTTGTTAAAAGCACATGGGATGAGGTGTAAAGACGAGAATATACACAGAAGCCAACAAAAGAAATGGAAACTAAGGTGGGGGGGAAGACCCTCTTCCTGGGACCCCAGAAGAATGATTCTGAAAATGAGTTCCAATTTCTGATGGCATGTAGTAGAAGTGGACAGCAAAGGGCACAAATCTTAAGGGTACAGGGAAGGGGAGGAAAGATAATTTTCCTCTTACCTTTTGAAGTTTTTCTGGCTGGTCTAATCCAATTAGCACAAGGCAGATTAACAGGAGAAAAAAAACTAATTTAATTCATAGGTACATATGGGGATTCTGTGAGACTAGGGGACTGAGGACAAATTGGGCAGGTGAAGCTTACATGCCACCTTGAGCTAAGGAGAAAGGAGCGTAGTGACTTGGACTTCTGTGGGAAGGTAGGTGAGTCACAGGTGGATGAGAAAGCATAGACATTTGCTGAGCGATTCTTGCTGGTCACACAGAAACAAGGGGACAGGGGGGAGTCTAAGGAGGGACTTCGCTAGGTTCCTTCCTGTCTGCCACACTTGGTTTGCATTATGCTAAGGTGATCCCCCTTCTTGAAGCAGGTTTTTCTGACTGGATTTCTTTGGGCAGGTAAGGGGGAGGTGAAAGGCTCTGTTGAGTCTTTTGTTTCCTTTAAAAAAAAAAACAGCTTAAAATAATATCTAAAAAAAGGGTACATTTTGGGGTGGCAAAACTCTGCTCCCCCTAACAGCTAAATAATTTTAAAAATATGTATACACCCTTATAACCATTACCTCAATTGAGATAGGAAATATTTTTGGTACCCAGAAGGCTTCTCTATTTATTTTTCCAGTCAATACTCAATCATACTCCAAAAGGGAACCATAATCCGGACTCCCAGCACCATAGATCTGTTCACCTGCTCTTGAGGTCCATAGAATGAGGTCACATTGTGTATCTTCAAGGAGCCAGGCTTTTTGTCCTTCTACATCACATCTGTGGCATGCGTCCATGTTAATGGTGTAGCAGGAGCTCACTCTTTCCCATGGCATGAGGCAGCCCACGGTATGGACACAAGTTACAGAGTCTCTCTTCCGTTGGTGGATGTGGGGATCGCCTCCAGTTCTTGGTTGTTAAGAATAAAGCCACTCTGTGTATTCTTGTGTTTGCCTTTTGGGGCACACAAGCACCCATTTTTGTTGGCTGTGTATCCTAGGACACGGGATACAGACGCTCCGTTTTAACAGATACTATTGAGTCGTCCAAAGCGGACGAATGCACCAGGTGACACTCTTGGCAACATACAAGCACATTCTAGCTCCTCCGCATCCTGACCGACTCTCGGCTTTTCCATCTTTTTATTTTAGCAGTTCTGGAGTGGGCGTAGTAGTACCTGATTGCGGTTTTACTTTTGCAATGAATCCTAACTATTTTAAGTATGACCTATTTTGCGGAGGACTTTGGAGATACAGAAAGTTTGTCTGCAGCACTTTAAGGTGACGGTGACACAGGAACACACTATTTATTTGACATCAATGAGAAAGTTAGGGGGAAAGATTCTGACGAGCACATTTTCCAGTCGACTAAAGTTTAACACTGCAAACACCCACACTTATGGCACGCCCTGTTAGAGAATCCTTAGCTGAAAGGTATTATGGAGAGTAATGAACTTGAGTCGCTCTGTGCTGCAGACCCGCCTGAACATGAAGGAGTCCTGATATCTGGAAGTGTTTCTGCATCAGGTTCCAACGCCTACGAAGGCTCCCTGTTGCCAACCCTGTTTTTTTTTTTTGTTTTTTTTGTTTTTTTTTGTTTTTTTTTACCCCTTTATATACATGTGGAATGTGAAGGAGGAAGACTGAACCTGGCCAAGATATTCTGAGGAGAATTTAATTAAAAGCCACATGTAAAGAACTCCCTCACTTTATTGGGATGCTCTCTAATGCTTGAGTTGAAGCGGGGAATCCACACAATGCAACACAACACAACACTCCTACGACAAACGAGACCCGGGGTTCTATAACGCCTATGATTTTTCAGTCACCTCTAGAATGAGTTTGATTAATGAGTGAATGCATTTCAGCTGACTTTACTTCAGTTTCTAGGTTAAATCGCCGAGAGAACACTGGCAATAAAGAAGATGGATTAAAAAAAAATAAACTAAAATGTTTTGAGTTGCAGATATAAATATAAGCTGGTTGAAAAAAGTGAAATCACACAAAATTAAAATCTTTCTATATCCCCCATCCTCTAGGTCTCAATCCTCTATGTCTTACCCTATAATAACTATGGTACTAGGTTAAATGGTTTGGATAGCCCCAGATCTTTTTATGCATTTACAAAGATATAAACATATGTATAAAGTAAATACTTTAAATATAAATACACACATAAACACATTCATACACACACATACACATCTATACACATATGATTTGTTTTCATAAATGAGACAGTAGTATAGATATTATACTGAAACTTTTTTTTCACTAAAGAAAATACCTTAAAAATATTTCTATGTCAGAATATAGAGATCTACCTTGTTCTTTTTAACAACTACACAGATTCTTTTTCTTTTTTAAATTAAACACTTCAGTTGAGTATAGCTGCATAAAATATGTAAATAGCAGAAAAGGGCCTAAGTAGTAAGTTAAGGTCCTCAGCTTCTTTCCTAACCTCCTATTTCCATTCTCCAGGAGAAATTACTATTAAATTCTCAGATGTCCTTTTGGAAATTTTCTTGCATATCGACAAGCATATTTATCTTTTCTTTTCTTTTCTTTTTTTTTAAAGGAAATGAGATGATAGCATACAAATCATTCTGGAACTTGCTTTTCTGTCTAACACTGTATCTTAAATATTTTTCCATGACATTACACCTACCTCCACCTCATTCCTTCTAACAGCTGCTAAGCATTCCATGGTATAACATGTCAGAATTTACATAATCATTCCTCTACTGATGGAAATTGAGGTGGTTTCTAGGTGTTTTTCAGAAAAAAAATTTTTTTTTTGTTTTAAATAATGCTACCATACATATCCTAACAGTAGAACTGCTGGCTAAATGGTAGATATATCTTTAATTATTCCTAATTGCCCTCCCAAAAGATTATGCTCATTTACATATCCCCAACAGTGTATAAGAGAACCCTCCCCATGCTAAGGAAGATAGATTTGTGGAGAGCTGAAAGACTGTCCGCTGCTCTGCCATAGACTAATAGATACATACAAGTGAGCTCTAAGGGAAGTCTCCAGTGCTCCACCCGAGGGTCACACTCATTTTAATTAATAACTGGAATGAGTAAACAGATGGCAGGAAGGAGAAGCACAAGGTAGCATGAAGTCTCTCGGTGGGCGAGCTAATGGGAGAATCAAGACATCAAAAAAAAAAAACTTGACAATTAGCAATTTTGGGACACACTAATGAAGTTAAATTCAGTGTGGACAATACAGCATCCCACACTTAGGTACAAATACAAATTGCACATGTACAGGATGGGGAAGGCCAGCTGCTACGAAGCAGGAATTTGTACCCATTTTACCCACTAGGAAATGAGGCTCACAGACGTTGGGTCAGAAACTGGTGAGTGGTAGAGCTGAGGTCTGAACCCAGGTTTGGTTGACTCCAAGACTGTCCCCACTACACTATGATGTTGCCTCATGGCTAAATAACAGCACACGTGAAAAGGACTGGGGTAGGGGGTCGTGTATGGTGGTTCGTACTGGGTCATCGGGCTTCATAAACATGGGGGGAGTGTCCAGAAGGGGCCAAGCCTGCTCCACTCTGTGGCTGTGCCTGTCACATTGGGGGCCCTGAGTTCAGCTCTGCGAGCTTCAATCGAAAAGGTTCGTTGATGACCTCGCACGTGTCTGGGAGCAGCAGTGACGGTGATGGGAGTGGGACCGAGTCCACGTCTCAGGAGGAAAGCAGCAGAAGTCCTGGGTGCTGAGGGTGATCGTGTGGAAGAGGGTTCGGCGTTATAATACGGGCTTCAGGGGACATAAACAGAAACTCTGAGTGGAAAACACAGACAAGGGAATCCTGTTCATTTTTTGAAAACTTTCCAGCAATTAGAGATACTGAAGAATGAAATTATTTGCTTTGGGGGTGTGGCACAATGGGACATATATATTTGGTCTTTGTCTCCAGTTCCTGGCATAGAGCTCTTAAAACCCTTGGAATTTTTTCCTGAGTAATAAGCATGATAAAGTGCCTTTGTTCTAATGAGGTGACTCTTAGTGGGCTCCGAGATAGCTTCGGGATGGGGCTGGTCGGCTGGTGGGCAGAAAGACCAAGCCTTGGTCAGAAGCTTGGAACTTTGAACCCCACCTTGAAACCTCTGGGATGAGGAAAGGGGGTTGGAGATAGATTCAATCACCCATTTGATCAATCACGCTTATGGGATGAATTCTCCTTAAAAACCCCTACACTACGGGGTTCAGGGGGCTTCTGAGCTGTTGAGCACATCAAGGCTCTTTATTTTTGGCTGCTCCTGAATTCTGTCCTTTATAATAAATGGGTAATAGTGAGTCAACTGCTTTCCCAAGTTTTGTGCGTCATATAAAAAAATGATTGAACCCGAGGAGGAGGGTGGTGGGAACTTCTGACTTTGAAGTCACGTGGGACGGAATTGTGGGTAACCTGCGGACCTGACACGTGCAAGTGGCATGGGAAGGGAGGGCGGTCTACGGACTGAGACCTTGAACCTGTGGAATATGACACTAACTCTGGGTAGCTTGTGTCAGAATTGAATTTCAGGGCACTCGGTTGGTGTCGGAATCAGCTGGCGTCAGGAGGGAAGAATCTCCTGAGGAAGCAGCACGTTTCCCTTCACCGGAGATGCTCGAGCTGACTGTGGGCAGGGCTGTCACCGGGCTTCGTGCCTTGGGTGGGGGGCTGGCACAGCTGAGCGCTAAGGCGGGAGGCACGGTCCACGGTGCCAATCTGCCAGCTGTTCACCAGCCCACGACGAAGGGTACGGGAACAGAAAGCAAGCCTTGAGGAACTTCTATAGCAATCTGAGATTCCTGGGACCCCTGAGGACATGCTCCTTAAACCGAGTGCAGACCAATCTGGGTGGTATCGGATTCGATGGTGAGTTGCAGGAGTTGGGGGCTGCACAGTCAGCGCTTATGACAGGACCACAGAGTTCTGCAACACGCTGGACGTTAAAAAGTGGGTCCTTCACCACAGTCTGAGGAGCACGGCTCAGAGGCCTTGTCCTCACTGTGCTGTCCCTGACGACCCCTTGCCTGCCGATCCTGTCTGAGCAGGGTCCGTATGGTTGCTTTGCCCTGTCAGTTTTCTCCACAATAGTTACCAAAACTTGCATCGTCTCGTGTATCTGTTTCACTTACTGATTGCTCTCCCTGCCACTCTGCGAGCCCGCGGCCGCAGGGACCTCGGCAGCCTCATTCCCCCCGGCGTCACCAGTCTGGCACTGAGAAACGATCCTACGAATGTGGCTTGAATGAATGACTTGACGTTCTATATGAAAAGCGCTCCTGCTATCACTTACATTTTTAGTAACGGTGGGTCAGGTTATTTGACCACTCCTCTCGCTAAAGAAACTAAAAGTATTAAAAATCATCTCCGTAAAAGCACTAGAATTACCGGCCAAAACCGAAAGGCAAGTGGGAACCCAGAGATGTACGTGGAGCTTACCATCTTCTTAGCTTTTAGCTTGAGGGAAGAACTTCTTAGCTTGAGGATATTTGTCAATCTTGGCAAAACTAAACTTGGGTTTTGGTGACTTCATGGAACGAGAGGGCAAAGAACCAAACCCCCAGGATCCACTGAAGTAGGTCAGTCTAATAGGAGACCCTCTCCATGCCACATCCCAAAGCGGCTACACATTCGAGGGAAGGGGAGATCAGAAGAGACCCCTCTACCCAAAAATACCAGGCAGGGGGCCATGGTGGCGAGCAGGCTGAGTGGGGAGTGTCTGTGAGGCACTGTGACCACCGGCCAACCTCTATGTATATCTGCAGTTCCATTCTGCGTCACCTGGGTATTTTCAGAAAGTCTCAAGTTGAGAGTTTAGTTTAAAGGCATCTGGAAAGAGTGAATGCAAATCCCTGCTCTGGTTCTAACACCGATTCCGATGTGTTTTCTCCCCCACCACCAAGCAATTCTCCGACACCAGCTGGATGCCGTGCAATTTGACTCAGTTCCGACACCATCTACCTGAACCACAAACGACATGCCAGTAAGGCTGCCAAGCACACAGGGAAACACAGCACACCACAGCATATGCCAAGAGAAAAAGCAAACAACAGGGAGAGAGTCGCAACAAACTTCACGCATTGGATTTGTCAGTCACAGCTGATAAAACCATTGTCCTGACAATGTTTTAAAAAAACTAAAAGGTAAATGTGACATTACCTTAAGGGAATGGTAACTATAGAAAGTGACCAAGCAGTGTTGGATTAGGCAATGGTTTCTTAGCTATGACATGAAAAACACAGGCAACAAAAGAAAAAAATAGATGAATTAGACATCATCGAATTTACACACTTTTGTGCTTCAAAGGACACAATCAAGAAAGTGAAAAGACAACACACAGGATGGGAGAACATTTTTGTAAGTCATATATTTGGTAAGCGTCTAGTATCCATACTGTACAAAGTATTCTTAAAACTCAATAACAAAAGGAAAAATACCCAATAGTGCAATTGCTTTGCAATTTGTTTTTTTCATGCTTTTGAAAAATTTTAAGCATCTCCGTGGAATCTTCTAATGCACTAACTGCTTTAGCTAACTCAGAGCAAGCCAGGTTTTTTTTTTTTCCCCCAAGCCTCAGGTCCTCCCAAGGTCTCCTATGAGGCTGTGCATTACTGCTGGCTAGAAGCTTTTAACTGCAGACCATCAGTATGAAACACAGGCAGTCTGCTCCAACTGAATCCTCATGCTCAGTGGCTTTGGTAGACACAAAATTGAAAACCATATGTGAGCCTCGATGTCGTCCTTGCCAGAGAAGCCATCTAAGACAGCGCTGTGTTTTGAGTACAACAGACCACAGAGAAATCATCAGTCACCCCACCAAGCAGTTCTAAAGATGTGAAGTGCACTGCCGTGGCCGCCCTGCGGGCGAGCTGTGGGGGCCGCTCCTGACCATCAGGCTCCACAGGAGACTTCTGGTCCCTGACCAGGTCCCAGGACCAGGTGACATCACCAGGTGAGGACTATTTGATGACCGAAGTGTGTGGCGATCCTAGGACCACGTGGAAGCTCCACTTCTGTATTTCCCGGAGGACGTGGCTCTCCTCGAGGCCCTGGGCTGGCAGGGGCTGGAGCTGGGCTCATGTGTCCGGCGAAAGTCCTGTGAAGTTTGTTCATTCTGAGCTGGGCTGATGTTCTGCAAAATTTTGGTAGTGGAAGGATTTCTCGAGGTACGGCGACCTCTGGGGTCTCTGGTACTTAGGTTCCCAACGCAGACACTCAGTATGGCGGCTGCTAGCTTTCTGAGCACTAGAAGAGGAGGGCTGGATGCTTCTGCTGTTGACTTGGCTCCTGGGACACCCTGGGGTGCCTGAGTCTGTGGTGCTAAGACGGTCTCGTCTCTAGAGCTGAGCCATTTGGGGAGGGCTGTTTTCAAGCTTCAGGAGCAAACTCCCTGGGAGTTCCTTCTTCTACGTGGGTCAGTTGACATCATTCTGGACAAGAAGTATGTGGGCCCCTATGCAGAGCTCCGCACAAGATGGAATTGCCCCCTTGCCTCACAGAACAACGGCGAGGGCACACATCCGGGTGAGCGGGAGTGCTAAGCTAAGGCAAAGGTGAAGATGGGTAACGACTTCTGGAATGCTGTGGCTTTTCGAGTTTAATCTATATCCCTTCACCAAGAGTTTGATTAAGGGCTGGTCAGGAGGGCAAGGCTGGTTATTCAGCACCAGTTATGGTAACAACCACCACCATTATTATGATTACAACCATCGCTTATCAAATGCTTATTATATGCCGGGCCTAGGGCTAACAGCTTTTCAAGTTCAGCTGTCTGAATCCTCTCAATCATCCCAGGATAGTTTCCATTTTACAGATGAAGAAAGCAAGGCTCAGAAAGGCTGGATTACTTGCCAGGGTCATACAACTAGGAGGAGCTGGGACTTTGCTGACTGTGAAGCTGGGGGCCCCTGGAGCACAATGGGAGCTACACCTCCCCTCCCCCCGCTCCGAGAGGTGGCAACGAAGGAAGAACTTAGAGGGGCTTACGCTGCAGTCTGTGGTTTTGGGGGTAGACCCCAAAGGATAGAGCGGGCGGTGGAGATTTTAAAGAAGAAAGAAAAACAAGGCAAGGAACACCGCGAGAGCCCAGAATGAGGGCGTGGGCCCAAGGTGTGGGAGACAGTGATGGTGTCCTTACCAGTGTCTTCTCTGAATAAAGATGACATTTTGTCATCATGGTAATTTTTTGCATCTCTCTCCCGAACCGATATTGCTCATGTGGCAGTGCCAAGGTAGCTAGCCTGGGGATTCTGGGGGCCATTCGCAAAGGGTGTCAAGGTTGCAAATTTGTATTTGGTCTCATCTCTTGTGTCTACCTGGCTTCATTATAGACCATTTAAAGGGTATGTGTCACCCTATTAATAGCACCTTCTGTACAAAGAATAATGGCATTTTCCCTTCGTGTCTGCTTCATGCGAAGCTCTGAAGAGCTCTATTTACCCTTCCCAGGCTCCACTGAGGCAAATCTCATGGAGGTAAGGAGGGTCACCAACTGCTCACTGCTGTGTCACAAAACCATGTGCTTGGTGACAATACAGGAAGGACCTGGAGGGCTTCCTTACCTCGTCTGAAGAGCCATTCTCCACTCTGAATCTTCCAGCCCTTTGGATGGCTCCATCGGCGTCACTGGAAATAAGCTGGGGGACAAGAGAGCACTCAGTTAGCTGGCTGGGTCACCATCTTCAATGTCCCTACTGTCTGTATCTATCCTGTAAGTAAGACAAATCCGATGAGAGCTGGGGGCCCCCGTCTAGAAGCTAACCGACTTTTTGAAACTCTATCGGCTGAGTCCTCAAAGGCCCCCCTCTCAGTCCTTGGGTGCTGAAGACTGAGGAACCCCTAACCCACAAGTGGGGGGAAACAAGAGCTTCAAATCTAAGTTTGAACGTCTTCCAATACCGAAAAGCTTTAAAATGATGCTCCCTGGAAAACAATCTTAATACACATCGCATATGGACACGTACAGCTCACATCAAAGCCTGAAAACAATGAACGGCTGGCACGAACTCAAGGCTCTATTAACATCACTGAACATGTCTGCGCTTCATTCAGTTTTAAATAGTTTCCAAAAGGCCGAGTAGCCTGTCCACAGTGGGCGGACTGTATTTTAGCCCTGGCAATGCCACGCTTGTGAACAGACGGTCTTCCAGGGGCTCGATGCTAGAGAGAGATGAGTGGAAGGCAGATCAGGGCATGGTACACTGGTCCTCAAATTAACTGAACCGAGATTTAACTTAATTTCTCCCAAGTCTTCTAGATTTCTCAGGAGCATCTTGGGAAAATGACAGGTCTTTTTATAACAATCTGCCCACAATTTACAGCTAAGACCTGCCAACGATTCCCACATCCCAGACTCATTAGCACACACTTACCCTGAGGGGCACTTCAGACCCAGGAAAAAGAAACACAACTTCTTAAGAAAGATTGTTATTTTGTATTTTCACTTGTGTTGAGAGATAGAAAGCTATGAAAATGGAAAAATTTCAGGGAAAAACTCTACGAATTTTCTCACAGAAAATTATCTGAAAAAGATGGATAGATTTTTTTCCACGATAAATATAAACATAATCACATCTAGTATTTATTGAGAGCTTTTAGGTGCCATGCACTATTTTGGCCTTAGCACGTATTATCTAATTCTCGTAATAACATCAGGTAGATACTATTATTATCATTGAGGCAGAGAAAGGTAAAATAACTAGGTAAGGTGACATAATGAATACCCAGTAGACTTAGGATGTGAACACAGGCACTCAGCTTCCGGAAGCCTACCGCCCTTACTTAAGCACTACAGTACCTAACCCTACTCCGTGGAATATACATGATAAAGTCCAGTTTTTGTACCTAATCTTTATCTTGCAAAATAACTTCTAAAAACAAACAAAAGATTTTAATGTCTCTATTTAGCCATTTACGGCATCAGACCATCACACTGTTGAAACACTGAAGATGAACAATAGGAGCTGTGTGGCGAAGAAGTTAATCTCGCTCAGAGAGGGGCTGGCCTTTGCCCTCAGCTCCTGGGAGGCCATCTCTAAGCCCTGGGAGTGCCCTATGTGACTGTCTGTTCACCTGGGGATTTTGAGTCACATGGGGGAGTAACGTGATTTATAATGGGGGCTTTGGGTCACACGGTATCAGATCTACCTCTGGACACCAAGCTCAGGTGAGTTCCCTAGCTGGCTGCACTCTGTGCGTGCTGTCACACATTTTTACCAGGAGGAGTTGGTGCTGGCCACGACTCGGCTGGGAGGGGACCGCTGGAAGCCCTGCGTTCGGAACTCTCCTGCACTCTGTCCCGTGTGTCTGTTCCCTGGGCTGATTCTAATCTGCATCGTTTCGCTGTAATAAACCGTAAGTGTGCTTAATGGCTTTCGGTAAGTTCTGTGAGTCTCCTCACAGCAAATAATGGAACCTGAGAGTGGCCTCGGGGACCCCCGAACTCTGCAGCTGGTGTCAGACGTGAGGGCTCTTGCCGACTGTTTCCTAACTTCACAGAAGCCAATTCTAAAGTACAAGGGCAAGGTGAATTTAGGTCTCTTGGGGTCACTGCTATTTTCACAGAAGAAACATAGAGGATTCGGTGTTAATTTCTTTGCTTGTGAGCTTCTACTCACTGTTAAAATAGCAAATAGGTTTCCAGTCAAGTGTTATTGGTACAGGCTGCCTTGAAGCTTTGGGAGAAGCATTCTGAGGTCATATCTGGACTTGGTGAGAAAAAAGAGATGCAGTCAATTAATAATGTCAGACCCAGGTAAATAAAGAGAGAGGGTGATTCACAGACACACTGCTGAGTTAGAGGCGGCAGAGAGAGGCCCTCGCTGTAGCTAGTCTCATTCAGGAGGACTCAAAGGCTTGAGAGAAGAGCTGACAGTCATACCCTGATTCACTCATTCATTCACACAATTATAAATTAAATGTCTACCAACTATGCCCCGGACACAGCCAGGCCAAGGCAACGATGCCCTTTTCCTTGGCTGAAACTGGAACGAGAAGCTTATTGCTTATCTTGCTTAAAAGGCTCAAGAAGAAGAAACGATGGATATGTTAATGACTTGATAATCGGAAGGTACTTAGCTCCCTCTGAACGTATGATCACAAAACACAGAGACACGAAACCCACACCTCAGGCTAACAGGTGTAACTCTATCGCCTTTACCATCTCCATTACCATCTCCATCGAAGTCACTGTCTCCTCTCTCACCTGGTCAGTTGACTGCAACCACCTCCTAAACAGTCCATACACCCACTCACTGTTGCTTCTCTCCCACCCACTCCTCACACCTGGCGGGGGAGGTTTCGGCAAACTGCAAATCTGATTGGCCGCAATGCCATGCATCCCAGCACCCGACTCCTCCCCGCCAGGGGGCGTGCACGCACGGTTCTCCCTGGCCTGGTCCGCCCGCTGCTCTGACCTCCCCTAACCAACGCCTGCTCATCAGTCAATTTCACTGCAGTCCCCGTTGCTGGGAGACACATTCTGTGACCACCGTACCCGAGAGGAGAACGAGGCCACTGTAAGTTCTGGGGCACTCCTCAGAGCTGCGATTTACAGCTCTCCATTCATGCCTGCCTCTCCTCTGCACTCCCTCTGCCCCGCCCAGGGACATAGACCATGGTTCTTCTTTCCACCACTGCACCCCAGAGCTAAGCACACTGCCTGACACAGCACGCATGTGCATGAAATATTTACCAAACAAGAAATGTGTGACTCGGAGAGTGCCAAATTCTTACCGAAATGACCGAATATAAAAAAACTGGGGTAAGATCTATGCCAGTCCTGGAAACCAGACAAGGTTCATCACTCACGCGAGAAATTTTAAGGGAATTCTCTCAGGTCTATCAGGAAGGAAAGACCAAAGAGAAAAACATGCCAAATACCCTGAATCACCCTGTGCAAGGGAAAGTCCGCCGGAATGCTAACTTCATCAAACAGGGCTGGGCACCCTAACACCCCTGAGCTCATGCCAGGGGAGCCTGCCTGAGGCGAGGGCGGGCGCTGGGGCAGTAGGTGAAGAGGCCATCGACGGTCACACTGGGAAAGTGATCCTGGCTGGCATGCAGAAGGCCGCTCCGGAGCTCCCCGCCCTGCCCCCGCCTCTGCAGCTGGCTCGGGCAGCTGGTGTCATAACGTAGAGGGTGCCCTGGTGGCCGCTGCCTGGCAAGGACTGGCACGCCAGCTGATGTGAAAGGAGCCAGTGCTCCAGCAAACGAGGGGATGGAAAAAACAGCACCGCAGGGAAAAAGAAAACCCCTTTCAACACAGCAGAGGAGCTGTTTTTATTAGTAGTTTTCTATTATTCTCAAAAACCTCTGATCTGACCAATTAAAACTACAGAAGTCTATCATGTCCTTTCGTGAGAAGGAGATTTGATTCAGGAAGGGCACAGTGTCTTAGAACCCATCTCAACGGCCAGCGCTGTGTCACCTGGAGGCCCTCTCCCCCAGCTCTTTCCACGTGGCACAGAGTTCTGGCTGCCACCAAAATCCATCCTTCTACAGTACCAGAGTTGTAGCTGGACTTGTGGCTTAGACCACATTTCCCTCCTGGTGGCCATCTGATGTAATTCTCTCCACTTGAAGGTGGCTCAAGTCCGAGGTGGCATGTGGTGATCTAGATCCTTCAGAGAGGGAAGGTGCCCTCCTGCATATCCCCTCCCTCTCCGCTGGCTAGAACCTCAATGACCAGACAAGACCCTGAAGTCCACAGCGAAGATAGTAGATTCATCTCGAGCCTGAATGTGTGGGGCAGAGCCGCCCGCTGACTTAGAATGCCTGGCCGGATGCAACAGTGACATAAACTTGCTCTTAACTGCAATCTGATGTTCTAAGCCAACTAATAAGGGAGAACAAAGAGCAAAATCATTGAGCCTATGACAAGTCCATAAATTAAAATATAAAAACTGATCTGTGGTATCAGAGCAAATGTTCCGTGAAACATATTTATGGTAAAAAGCACACAGAATTTTTAGGCAATTGATGATGGTTATAATAATTTGGGAGGATCCTGGATCTATGAAAATGTGATCAGCTCTCAGATGCAAAGCATGGTTTCTGAATTTTGAGATGGAGATCACATTTCACAGTGATCACACTGAACCAAAAATTAGATATTGGGAAGAAAATGCCCCCAAAAGTGTAAATTAGAAAATCAGTTGGTACACTGGCCCAAAAGGCTTAGAATCAAAGTGGAGAGCAAGCAGTCTGAGACCTTACCACCCCAAAGCCAGGCGAGAAGAGTGAGTGGGTCAGCCCCTTTCACGGGAGCATCTCTGGCCTTTTGTTATTCTTCTGGGAAAAGTGTCCGAAAATGACATTCACACGAGTTCTGACCTTTGCAAATGTAGCTCTGTCTAGCGAGGAGTTCAGTGGCCAGTAAGATGTTTTTAATCTGATCCATCTGATCTGTACTCCTGAAGGATGGAGTGAGGGAGAGGGGGAAAGTGAGACCCTGGATAAAAGGGAAACCTGGAGCCCCTCAGAAATCAATAGGGAGAACAGCACAGACATTTCAATAAATGTGAATGGGTTACTCTCCCCTGTTGAAAGAAAAATGAGACTCGAAGGTTGGGAATGTAAGTGAAATCCAACTGGCAGCAAGAGACGTATTAAGTACAATAAAACAATTATAAAAAAGAGAGGCAAAGTGAAAAATATTCATGATAAGTTGGAAGAAAAGAGAATGGTAAGAGAATAATAAAATCAGATGGTAAAACTTAGAAACATACCAAATTAAAAAAAGTTATAGTACATGGATAAGTAAATCCACCCACTCCCAAAATATAACAGCTATAAATGCTTATTATATAAAAAAAAACTATTATAAATGGGAGTTTATAAAGTTGTAATTATAATGGGAAATTTTATGTTTATGTTTTTTCCTGATAGGTCAAGGCGAACATTAGTTAGAATTTACAGAAAAATAAAATTACAAAATCAATAAACATGACTTAGACAAGGTACAGAGAATATACATCTTTTAAGAACATTTATTAAACTTATAAAAACTGATCAAATATTGAGTAGAAAGCAAGCATGAATAAGTTGTATAAAACAGAAGCAATACAGTAGCATATTGCAACTGAATGAGAAATTAATGTCAAAGGATAAAAAAATTGGGAATTAAAAAACAGACATCTGAAAAAATTCTCAGGTCAAATAGGTAAACTAAAATTGGACACTATTCAGATATCAACCATGAGGACAGTACATATCAAAACATAAAAGCAACCAATGCTATATTTACAGTAAAATTCATAATCTTAAATGCTTTCATTATTAAACATGAAAGAATAAAAACAATAAAATATGCATTGACCTCTAGGAGATACAAAAAAGAGCAATAAAAGAAACCCAAAGAAAGCAGGGGAAAGGAATCAATAAAAGATCAGAGCAGAAATTATAGATTTAGAAAGAGTAGAATCAATAAACATATCCAAGAGATCACCTGCACGTCTGACTTTAAAAAAACAAAGAACAAACACGATTCGCAGTGAAAATAAAGAAAATATAACCTCTAAGAAGAAAAAGATTTTTAAAAGCCTGAGAGTACTACATGCAACTATGCAAATATTATCAAAAACTTCAATGAAATGGAAATTTTCTAGGAAAATATACATAATACGAATTTATTTTAAGAAGAGAAAAAAACTTGAATATCCCAAGAACTATTTGTAGGACCGATCAAGGTGTCTGAACACACTGCCCCAACGAGGCAGCCCTGGCTCAGGGGTGTTTTCCGAGGAGACCCCACTGGGACGGACAGCGACGGCGCATGCGCACTCACAGGACTGCAGGGATCCTTGCCTGAGAGAAGCAGCAGAACTCTTTTGCATTCGTTTTCGTGCAGAAGTTCGGGGGTGTTAACACATATTTAACATCAGCAGTGCTACCAAAAGAGGATTTCAATTTAATTTTATTTTACTTAATTTTGTCTTACATCTGATTCAGTCATACACCAAGTGAGCTGGGCTGAGGAAAACGGTGCCCAAGAGAGAGACCGAAAAGGCAAAT
>CM053509.1:156939874-156960413 GCA_028627145.1 Eidolon dupreanum | reverse complement strand
GACTGCTGCGTTAAGGCAAGCCATAAATTGAGCTTCCTTGAGGCCAATGCAAAGAGGAAAAACCCCAGTCATTTACGGGATTCCCACTGCCTATAAGGTTAACAACAAAGCAGCTTCTCGGGAGAAGCTACTTTTTGGTTCTGAGAAAAACTTTTCTCAGAGGTCCTCTTAAAAGAGACATTTTGTAGCAGAATGAGAAGAAAACTCCTCAAGAGCATCCTACACGAAATATACCACCCAGATCCACATGGCTCTTTCCCACTCTGTCCATCAGCGTAAGTTAACGGCAGAATGCTAAGGCACGGGTCCACGGGAGCAAATCAGAGATGGGCCAAGATTCACCCAGGAATTAAATTTAAACCATGGACATTTCTTTGTATAATTCTTTATAAACGTTCTTCTTTAAACCAAACTTTTGCTGAGATTTGAACAGAAGAGAGTTTGAAATTATACGTTTGAGCTAGAACCTAAAGAAGAGCTACTCTCCACTGTTGATTAAGGGCAGAAGTGTTTGCTGTAACGATCAACCTAGTTTCTTTAGAAAACAGCCTATAAGCAGCAAGGACTCGTAGACTAAGATATTAGTAGGCCCACGTGCTCTTGGAGTCACACGGACCTGGGTTTAAATGTCACCTCTACGCTCATTAGCTGTGGAATATTTCTGAGATCATCAGTGAAATGAGAATCCATTCAGTATTCCCAAATTCTTCTGAGGACCCACAGAATGTTGTATAATTAAATAAATAGTATCGACCATCTACAGTTGTTGTAAGGGTTAAACAGGTAAATGCATCTAAAGGATTTATCTCAGTAACTGGTTAAGGGTAAGCATTCGATAAATGTTGAAACCAATAACAGCAATAACAGAAAAACAATCATAATAAAAGATTTCTGGTTCCATTCTAATGTATAAACAATTATATGATTAAGGTCTCAAAGTTCTAACTCACTGAAAATGGTTGCAATAATTTTGGCCTGGAAGGGATTCAAAGTCAGCATTACCCATCATCCACAAAAGCATCAAAAATATCCAAAAAGCACCCACAGTTTTAAACCAGGTTAACTTACTGAGGAATGCTAAATGTGGTACCTACATGACTCAACTCGCCCTAAAAGACTTAGTTAGATCCCAGCCAATTAAATATTAAGAACATCTGTTGAAATTACGACTTTGGCTGTAGAATGCTGAAGTCTTGATGTTTTGATGTTCCTGGGGGAAATATGCTGGTACCTTCACTAATCTCTCACTTTGGTATTACTACATAGAATATAATTTCTCCCATAAAATGCCTATGAAAACAAAAAAGCCTACTTGACTCTAAATAGAGAACAAAACTGTGCTGTGTTAGGGATGCTGCACAGGCAGCTAAATCACTCATTAGCCAAGAGCTGTCTTTCTGAGCAACAGTCACCCAGGCATAATTCGGATTCGTGCCTGAGCAAAAATACAAATGACTGCGTATGAGACTTCGAGTCCTCAAACAGTCAAAACCTCAGATGTTAAAATCTGCAGATGCCAAGCGAGTTCACCGTAAACCCATCTTTTGACCATAATTAAATGGTACAGATGTCTTTTGAGGCCACCCTGAGTTCGTAACGACAGAACCATGCTCTTCTCAGAGAAAAGCATTTGTATGTATGTATCTTTCCGACGCAGAAGGGGAATATGAGGCTCATCCAAGTGCAGGCTGGAGGCATTAAGGTACAAGTTGAAAAAAAAAAAAAAAAAGGACAATATATTACCCCGGTTCATGCTGACTTGAAATTACCTGTAGGCTGTGACTTCTCCAGAAGTATCAAGATGCAGGCAGGGAGGAAGTCTATATTGCGCCCATACCATTTATCATTCATAACACATTAGTTTCTCATCCATTGAGTCAAAGGCCAAGAAAAGATCAATAAAAGTTACAAAAAATCTTAAGCTTTTCCTGACAGATTTCAATATAAAGTGATGAAGAGTGCTCGATGATGTAATAGCTGTGTCTTGCTTGGAATGCTGCCACGAGAGACCAGACTTTCAATTTATCAAGAAGAAAAATGGCATATGTTTTAGATGGAAGGTACCGCAAGCCAATGAGTCTAATGGTATTTGGGGTGGGGGATCAAACGGGCTTGTTTTTCCTTTCCTTTATTTTTGATGAGTTAGGGGACTCTCTTAATTTCGACCAAACTGAACTATTCATTCATTCAATCAACATTTACTAAGTAACTAATGCTAAGCATTGTGCTTGGTACTAGGAATACAGTGGTTAATAAAAAGCCACGCTTCCTATTTTTAGGGAGTTTATAATCTATATCCTGGTTCACAAGATTTAAGAAGTGCCAGGGACATAACAGTCCACTAGCAGAGGAAGAAATTTTCACCAGGTGTTTTTAGTTTGAGCTTTTAAATCATCTGCTGTATGCGGGAATGTCAGGACACCTTTGGGGGTTTCCTGTCCAGCTCATGCTCTTTGAAACCGACTTTTGCTCACATCCCCTTGATAACCTGCCCTGTCCACAAACTTCGAGAGGAGATGGGAGGCCATGTTTATACCACATGAGCCCACAACCCTGAATGAAACTGTATGAATCAAGGACAGATGCCTGACCTGGAGGAGCCAATCCATAAAGTTTTTTTTTTTTTTTGGATTTTGAGATCAGGATCCAAGAACAATCAGACTATGATGGGTGACAGAGCTGTTAAGACTAGAGAGATCTGGGGGCTGGAAGTCAATTTAGTAATAAAAACATTTCATGAGAACTGAGTACGTGACAGGGCCTCGAAATAGACATGGTTCTCACTCTCGCCTCTAGTGGATGAGAGAGTAGTCAGCAAACAAATAAATGAAATAAATACAGACTGTGACAAATACTATTAAGAAAAATAAACAGGATGCCGAGTTTGGGAATAAACAACACAGAGTGGGAGACTCCTGCAGATAGGGTAGTCAGGGGAGGCCTCTCTGAGGGGGCGTCGTTTACACTGAGATCAGCCGTGAGAAGTGCTGGGGAAGCCTGTTCCAGGGAGAAGAAACAGTGTCTTCCTGGGACAGGGAAGAACCTAATGTGTTCTAGAGGCCAAAATCAGGCCAGACGCCTGAAGCGCGGTGCGTGAGCGGCATGAGGAAATGGGGAGAGGGAGGCGGAACGGGGGTCACGCGGGTTCCTGTAGGACTTCGTAAACGGTCTGGTCTTAAAGTGCCATGGGCAGCCAATGAAGGGTTTAAGAAAGAAAAGGCACTGTGCAATCAACATTTTAAAACATCCCTCTGGCATAGGGACGGACATGTGGACCGATGAGATAGAGAGAAAGCCCAGAAACTGACCCTTGCACATGTGGTCAGTTGATTTTCGACAAGGGTGTCAAGGCCATCCAATGGGGAAGGGACGGTCTATTCAACAAATGGTGCTGGGAGAACTGGATAACCACATGCAAAAGAAGGAAGATGGATCCTTCCCTACCACCACATACAAAAATTAATCCAAAATGGATCAAAGACATAAATGTCAAAGCTATAACTGTAAAACTCTTAGAAGAAGACATAGGAGGAAAGCTTCATGACATTGGGTTTAGCAATGATTTCCTGCATATGACACCGAAGTATAGGCAGCAGAAGAAAAAAAATAGATAAATTGAAAAGTAAAAAAATTTGTGCAGCAAAGGACACTGTCAACGGAGTAAAAAGACAACCCACATAAGAGGAGAAAATATTTGCAAATCTGAGAAGGGATCAATATCCAGAAGATATTAAGAACTCCTACAACTCAACAACAACAAAACAAACGACCAGATTAAAAACGGGCAAAGGACTTGAATGCCGTTTCTCCAAAGAAGATATACAAATGGACAACAGGCACATGTAAAGGTGTTTGACATCATTAATCACTAGTGAAAGGCAAATCAAAACAATAGTGAGGTACCATTTCACACCCATTAGTATGGCTATAAGAAAAAAAAGAAAATAACAAGTGTTTGCGAGAATGAAGAGAAACTGGAACCCTTTTGTATTGCTGGTGGAAAGGTAAACTGGTATAGCCATTGTGGAAACAAGTTTGGGAGTTCCTCCAAAAGTTAAAAATAGAATTATCAAATGATGCAGCTATTCCACGCCTACCTGATATACCCAAAAGAACTGAACGGACGGACTTGAGCACATACGTGTACACCCATGTTTGTAGCAACATTATTTACAGTAGCTAAAAAGTGGACACAACCCAAGTGTCCTTCAACAGATGAACAGATAAGCAAAATGTGGTATATACACACAAGGGAATATTATTTGGCCATTAAAAGGAATGGAATTCTGATACATGCTAGAACATGGATGAACCTGGAAAATATGCTACATGAAATAAACCAGGCACAAAAGGATTAATATTGTATAATTCCACTTACCTGAGGTCCGTACAATAGACAAATTCATAGAGACAGAAAATAGAGGTTACCGGGGGCTGCTGAACGGGCACGATTTCTGTTTGGCATGATGAGAGATGTGCTGAAAGTGAACGTACTTAGTACCCCTGAATGGTACACTTAAAAACGATAAACTTTACAATTTAAAAAAGCATTAAAGCAGCACCACTGTTGGGAGAACTGGACTGGAGAGAGGCGACTACACAGCCGGGGGAAGCTGGTCTACAGGGAGGAGACTGTGACAGGCATGCAGAGAAAAGAGAAGCGAAAGATCACAGTGGCCGGAGACACAGGAAGGAGCTGCTTGATGGCTGCCCGGTCACGTGCGGCCCAGCTGTGCCTCCTGCACCTCATCTCAGTGAGATCCACCCACGTCCTTCCAGTGAATTACTTTATCCCTGAGCCAGACCGAGGAGAGGATCTCTGTTCCTTACTGAGAACCAATCCCAGGGAACACAGCTGGGACCCAGTTAGGCAGCAGCCCGGAGACTAAAAGTTTGAGGTAGTGGGTTTCTAAGGCCAGCCTATACCTCCACGAGAGCAGCAAAACCCTGTTCCTTCTTCCTTGGTGCCTGGCACAGTGCCTGCCATGTGGAGGCAAGGCTTCGATGCAGTTACGGAACAAGGGCTGAGAAGCCCTCCCAGGAGTCTATAAGATCTGACGCATCTACGTTCTCACTCACCAAATTCACACCCAGTTTAAACCTAGGGAACTCAGCCTCTAAATCAACCCTCAGCACTGATTTGCACGGCCAAGCTTCCTTCTTCACGAGGACTTCTACCTGATTTGCTCAAGGTCAGGAGAAGGATATGCTAAAATTTCAGTTTTACAGAATCCTGGGTACCCTTCGACAAAGTTTGACTTCCAGCATGCTCGAGATTTACTGGCTTCCCAACAATATTCATTAAAACAGGTGTAAGAAACGTTACTCTCACTTTCTCATAAACACAGAACACATAAAACAGTTTTTAATTTAATACGTTGTTCATAAGGCTCCTTCCTTCAAACACTGGAGTCAGAATTTCGAGAGATCCTTAGATAGCAAAAATGGAACTTATTTATTTTCAACCATACAGGACATTTCTAACATGAGAAAACTAGAAACACTCGAGTTTTACAAAAGGAGAGAAATCATCATGCAGATCACTGTTTATCACCATATTGGGCTATCAAGGGAGCGCGGATTAAAATGGTAACACTGAAGACTATATAACAAGAAGATACTTATACAATATAGTTAAAAGAAAAAGGACAAATGGAAAATTAAATATATCATTTGAGCACAAACATGTAGAAATGACATTTGTACATTATGACAAATGATATAAAGGTTGGAAGGTACCAAAAGGAGATGAGAACACTTGCAATAAGGCGGTGAAATTGTATATGGGATTTAAAAAATGTATTTAAAATTTATTTTATATAATATTTTTAAAAGTCAATTATAAATACACACATATGTGCACGCACACGCGCATGACTCCAGAGTAAAAACTTGAACAAATGGATTGAAGATTTTTTGGCCCCATCAGGCTGGGGATAATTGATGACTAGGCTGGGCTTCTCCAAAGCTGGGGTTTCATCAACCATGGTCCTGGGAATAGGAGCATCAATATCATCTGGGAACTTGTTAGGGATGCAAATTCTGGGTTAACCCCAGACCTACTGAATTTGAAACTCTGGGGATGGGGTCCAGAAATCTGTTTTAAGAAATTCTCCAGGTGATTCTGATGCTTGCTCAAGTTGGAAACCATTGCTCTCAGGTACATTTCCAATCTGATAGTCTATGATTTCCACAAGTCTATAAAGGGTCCATCTTTCACCCTGTGCTGTCTCCCCCACACACTGCTCTCATTGATTATAAGAGCTTCGTATTAATCACTGGATCAGGTTCAAAGTCTTCACCTGAGAGTTCAAGGTTCTGTTTTTGCTACCAAATTTCATCTGTACTACAACAGCTAGTGCACATGGACTGTACTTCTGCACATCATCTCATTTAATCCTCTAGCAACTCTACAAGGTAGATAATATTAATATCCCCATTTCATAGATGGGAAAATTGAGACCAAAAGAAGTCCAAGACGATACCGCTAGTAAAGGAACGAAAGATGATTTCAGAGAACAAGATCTTAAGAGCCACTGAGGTTCAGAAAAGTTCACAGAGATAAGTGATGATCCCCGTGAGCCCAGGCCTTCTTGATTCCAAACCTACCTGCTTTGTAACCACTAAGCTTTGCTGTCTTACACTCTCTGCTAGGCAGGACCATTTGCTCATGGCCCTTCCAACACACGACTGCCAAAATCATGCTGTTTGCAAATATTTACTGTTTTATTTTCTTTGCCACCAACCCACGGCCTCCTTAAAGCCTTCCAGGCCACTTCCCCCCAAGATCTCTGGCTAGAATGGGTAGCCCCCTCCCTTCTCTCAACCCCAACCGGGCCCTATTGTATATCTCTCACAATATTTACCAATTCACATCCTGAATTATAGTTATGCACATGCTCCTTCAAGTGAGGTAGTGGTCTGAGTTGGCAGGTGTCTGACACACTGACACAGAACAGGCCTTGACCGAGTCAATCAATGTGTCTCTTATGTGACTAAATTCATTCTTTAGATATCATCTGCCCAGCTGGAGGACAGTAAGCTCCTTAAGAACAAGGACCAAATCTTTTACTTATTTTATATTTCCAAGAATATTTGGCTCTGGGCCAGGTATACAGTCAAACCTGTAATGTATTCTACTTGAGTAGAATGCTACTGGTACACAACTCTGGTATAAATTTTTCTACTAGTTAAACCCTGTTAGAATGCAGCTTGTATTAATGGGGGATAATTGGGCACTGTATAAATGGATTCAATTGACTCAATTTTGGGTAAATAGATAGAAATAACAAACTTAATGTTTTTAATGATATTAATCAAGAGAATTTTATGACCATATTTTCCTGAAAATCTGTTCAAATTTCCAAGCAGCTGGAAAAAAGTCACAATTCTGTCTTTTAAAAAAAATTGAGGCTATTTTATGCCTTCATTATGCCTCTTTTAAAATGAAAGCATACTATTTTTAAAAATCATAACACAAACCCAATGTCCCTCATTAAGGAAAATGTGGATATCTTCATTCCAGATATCTATTATCTATTACAGTCTATTTATCTAGTCCATCAAATATACTTTTAGCAGGAAAAAAGATCTCATAAATATCCTAACTCCTATCACATACTCAGAGAGCAAAGGTACAAAAAAAAAATCAGAACATGTATTTTGATAATATTTAAACCTCAAAAACTAGATTTATAAACTTTTAGGAACAAGATAATATAAAAACCAAACACTATCTTTCCTGATTCATAAATCATTTGTTTTAATGATATACATCATTAACAGAGAAAAATACCAAGCACAACACATTTTTAACAAACTGAAAGACACAGATGAAAAGTGCATAACATAAACAAAGATGACCAGATTATTATAGCCTTTTAATAGCCATTTACTTGTATCCAATCCTTATACGCATTCGCATGGTCCGTCTAACAGTAAACATACAACAAAAGATCCGATGAGCTTGGCGAGACTCTCTAGGTCTAAATCAATGTACTTCCACTGAACAGACGGTGTAAACTTACCAGCTCCACAGATCCATAATGCTTCCTACTGAAATCCCCACGTCTACAGCCTAGGTCTTCCGAGACAGAGCTGGAACAAAAATGCTTCATCAGTATTATACATAGCGATCTGGCCACAAACCTTCTGCAAAAATTGACTACCATTTGCAAAAAGGGCTGCTGTGCACTAGGCTGGCCCCGGCTCCTCACTGCAGGGGAGCCTCTTTGCAACAGACACAGCCCTCAGCAGCCATTGCCGGCTTTCATGGAGCCCTCAGTCAAAAGAAAAACACCCGAGTCATCCCTGGAAGTCTAGGCAGTGATTGAATTAAATATTTAGTCATTTGGAATCGATCGAAATTTCCAAGGCTACTGGTGCTTTATAATTTATCTGTATAACCAAAGGGGACAGAAACCCTGCAATAATCTGGAGGCAAGGGACAAAGCTTGCAATTATCTTTCATTTACGAGAGTCTCTTTGTCCCAAAGATTACACATAAAAATAACCAGCATTATCTGATGCTATATAGGAGAAACAAAACTTTAAATCGGAGGAGAAAAACTTCAAAATCCTGGTGGGCCCCACCCCCTTTAATTTTTGACACTATGACAGTATGAAAAAAGACCAGGACTAACAAAAAAATCTAAAAATCGAACTTCCAAGTATATTTAGTTTTTTACATAGCAGTAGCTAATACTTTCCCACCCCCACCCCTCAAAAGCAGCTTAAATCAGATAAGAAAAATCACATGCGTTATTGAAGAAGAGCAATTAAAACAAGGGCAAAATCATTACTGCATTTGCATCTTGATTGCACACTTGAAAGACACATATCTTATTTATCACTTCGTATATCTAGGACCCCAAACAGTACTCATGAAACCACCAGAGATGCACGAATACAAGCAGTTTTAATAAGTTTTGTTCCAATATGTCATGCAAATGACTCTAATAAAACATAGAAAATGAAATCACACAGGAATTACATGTTTAATACCGGCAAAATATCTGGGAATCTCACATGCAAAGAGTGATGCATTTTAGTACCTTTTCATCCTTCCTTAAAAAGGAGGCTACATTTTCTAAATTGCAGCCCTGTTGGCACATTTCAGAAACTGACCGACTCTGAGGCTTAGCACCCACAGCACCGACTCGGAGCCAGGACACTGTTTGACAGGCTCCAAGAAAGACAGCATGGGAGAAATGAGATTAGAGAGTCTAATGGTATTCTGCTTCCACCATTTCAGAGATGGCTGAATTAATCTTATATGAGAAATTTAACCTTTTGTATTCTCACTTCCTTAGCTGAAAATGTGCAACAAATTAATGAAAGCAGCTTGGAAGGGTGTCCTAGATATGACCCTGGCTACCTTCCTGCTTCTAGTGACATAATTTTTCTATCAAAAAAAAAAAAAAATCTCTGAAAGAGATTTAAAAACTTTCTTTCATGGTCCGTTCTGGGTCTGTGTTAAATAAGTTCTCTGTGCCCATCTTCTTAGCTCATTTTGAAAACCCCCCTGGAGAATGCTGCCGCCGCCCCAGAAGCCCCGTCCCCTGGGGCCCTGAGTTACCGAGGTGCAGCGGGCTCCAGTGGGAGGTGCGTCCACGCACTCGGACAGAGCGCGGGCACTGGGCGGACGGGCGACGGCTGCTGGCCGAGAGCTCTGCGCACCTGGTCCCAGCCACCTCCGCTTTCAGCCGGGCCGGCTGCGCGGTCAACACCTGCAGCAGCTTCCAACGCCCACGGCCAGCAGCTTGTAAAGAGCCGGAGGCTGGGCTCTGGGCCCCTCCCTGCGCTGCCCTCGGCACCGCCCAGGGGGTTCTGAGACACGCTGCCAGCTCCCTAACTTTGCCAACAGCCAGAGACGACTACGCGAAAAAGATGATAACCCTACGCCTTGGAGCAACCACCTCCTTAGGAGCCTCAGAGAGGGAAGACAGTGTCTTGTAAAAACGACCAAGAAAGATATAAACAGAACATCTGCCATGGGCTGCCCTTTCCCCCTCCAGTTGCCTTCCATCTGATACGCTGCAGGGACGCAGGCTAAGGGGTGGCAGCCAGGCTGACCCAGGCGGGTGTGTGTCTAGGCCTGCAGGAGGCACTCACACCAGCCAGGTTTAAAAACTCCCCACGGCCACCTCCCTCCCCAGACTCTCTTGGCCCCTTGGCATCCAGCACAAGGATGGTGGCGAGAGGGGCTCACTCAGAGCTCCAAGAGGGGCTTTGTTCTCCTCCAGGTCCCCTGTGTCTGGCCCACTGCCTGGCACAGGGTGGACACGCGGTAAACGCTTGTTGCGTTAGTGAGGATATTTGTCCGTCTTTTGGATCTTGCTAGCCGCCGCCTGTGAGCACCAAGGCGGGGCTGCCTGTTGCCGTTTTCCCTGCTGAGTCTCCGGTCGCTCTTCCACCCGTCCAGACGCCCAGCTTTGTGCGTGACCCCCGCCCGTTCTCTTGCCCTCTTGGGCTCGTGGCCAGACCACATTTCTAGGCCCTTCCTGCAGTCAGCAGGAAGTGACCGTCTAACTGAGTCCTGAGCAGGAGCGAAGCGCACCACTTCCAGGCCCATCCCCTGGGGGACACTTGCTCTCCTCCTCGGGGCCAGCAGGTGGCGCGGCCAGCAGAAGGGCAGAGCTTCAAGATGGAGAAAGCCTGAGTGTCTGAATGACCAAGCAGAGGGTCACGCCTCCCAGAATGCGATGTGAGCGAGAAACGAACATTCAGGTGTGCTGAGCGTGTAGGATTTGGCTTTCCCCGTTAGAGCCGCCGTGTTACCTGAGCTAATACGGAGGTGGGTGCCGTGCGGTGGGACGCTACCATGGCAATGACCCAAAATATGTGGTCCCGGCGCCGCAGGCAGGCAGCAACCAGGGAGAAATTGATCCCAGAGGCTGAAATATGGAGATCTGTGTCCTACGCTAGCAAAACATGGGGTAAGACTTACACCTACAGTAAGTGAAGAGATGGGTCTGCGTGTTCTGAGCCTGTAGTTCTGGGGGAGGTGGCTGGACAGACTGGGGTGACGCTGTGTGCTGGCTCCTGCCGGCTGACCTGAGCGAGGGCTCATGCCAGGAAGAGATGAGCCCAGGCAAGAAGGGGATGGCCGTCTCGCAAAGATGGAAGGGAAGAGGGCGAGTCTAGTGACGGAGGGCCTCGCAGGCTTGAGAAATCACTATTTCTGGACCCTGAACCACAAGAATTCTGGCCCGTGAGACAAGGGTAGAAACGGTGGCCCCTCCTCCAGACCTAGCCCGTGAGATTTCCCATGAGTCATCCTTGCTCTTGTCTCATCTACTGGCTTAATGGAGAGGGCTGTGAGGACCAAAGGGGAGGGGCATGCCATGACACGGAGGAGCCCTGGTCGGTAAATGACCACACAGAAGGTCCAAAGCGGGAATACCCTCACTGGGCGGTGACATGAGTGAGAAATGACTATTACGGTTTTAAGTCACTAAGATTCAGGGTTTATTACAACAGGTGATTTTATCTTAATACTGCTCTCCATAGGTAACAGAAAGCAATGGAAGAATAATTCCCACAACAAGGGGTCCCCAGAGGGCTGGTGGGCCAGGATGACTCTAGGGGTCGGCAAACTATGGCCCCCACGACCTGCTTTTGGAAGCCAACTTTTATTGGAACATGGCCACGCCCTTTGGTTACAGGTCCTCTGTGGCGGCTTCGCTGTTACGATGGCCGAACTGAGTAGTTGCGATGGTGACTGATATAGCCCACAAAGACCAAACGATTCAATATCTGGCCCTTTAGAGAAAAAGTTTGCCCCACTCCGCCCTATAGCCTCAGGAATCCCTTTGGTTGGTTTCAGGCCTACCCAGAAACTGCGATTAGTGTGCCGATGAAAATACTCCATAGTGGTGTTTGTCAGACAGTGGATGGAGTCCATCAGAGTCCCCGAGGGAGCTTGATAAAAATGCAGATTCCCTGGCCCTATTCCCAGAGCTTGTGATTCACCAGGTCTGTGATTTCAACAAGCAGCCGGGGAAGCTCTGCTGCAGGCGGGCCGCGGACGACGTTGTGAAAACACTGCTCTTCCAGATGGCTCTGGAGTCCCTGGCGAACCTGCTGGGCATTTCTGCAGCACTTCCGGATGGAAGGACAAGGCCTCAATGGAGACTCCTGTGGACGGAGGTGGTATGATACCGCCCTGGAGGGCGCGTGCTGCAGGCAGACGGGGTTCTGTGCCTCCCCAGGCATTCGCTCCTTCATGTATGAAGTGTGGTTGGTAGTATCGCCTCCTTACCAGGGTTATTAAGAATCAAGTAGAAGGAGCAGACAAAAGTCAATTCTAAGCACAACGTCTATCACTGAAACTGCTCAGTGAATGTTAGCTATTATTATTATATCTTCTTCTCCTTCTCCTTCTCCTTCTCCTTCTCCTTCTCCTTCTCCTTCTCCTTCTCCTTCTTAGTTCTTATCATTAGTATGGATTCTTTTCAGGGTGCTAGAGAGAGTGCTGGGAAGAGGCGCTCAGCCTCAATGACTACTGACTTTATGAAGAGTTTAAAACAAGGTGACTTCTTTTTTTCCCCTGCAGCAGAGACGGAGACTGGACCGCCTAGGGCAGGGCTTGGGACAGACAGCATCACAGCTCGGAATGACATCTCCTCCCTAAAGTGTTGGCCTAGTGGTGTGACCTCACCAAGAAAGCACCTGGGACCCAAGAGCACGTCACCAGAACATGGCAGGTGCAAAAATGCACCAGAGAGTTCAAGTTCCTCGCATGCAATGTGGTCTAGGCTCTAAATACAAGCACCTCTGTGCTAGCAATTGATATGTGAGTATGTGGATTATGCTTCGCAAGGATGAGCAGCGCTGAGGAGACCGTCATGTTAAGTCTCTAACTATGGCCCAGGATGAAAGCAAAAACTTCCAGCTCCACGTAGAGACTAGAAAAATCGCCATTACGTTAAGTCGGAGTCTCAGAGAGCAGCACAGACCCCTCCAAAGAGTCAAAGTTATGGAAACTCAATAAGGAAAAAAGAAGGAAGCTGAAACTCAGTGATCCTGGCCCTTAGTCAACTCACCCAGAGATTAGTCACTGACCCTTACGGCCGGCCAGACCCACACACCCAGGCCTCAGTCACTTCTGGCCCTGCTGCAAGAACAGGACTTGTCCTGGATCAGCAGAAAAATTGTGAGAAACATCAGACAGTTTTTCAGAAGCTACTGACAGCAGAGTTTGGTGTCGGGAGCTCCAGGACAATGCCACAACCCCCTGATAAGCAGATAGTAACAGAAAGATGGAAGGGATCCCCTTATTTGAGGGACAGAGAAGGTTAAAAAAAAAAAGTGCCAGACTACAGATTTAGGCATGGAAGGGACCCAGGGCCTCCTAACAACAGGCTGTAGAACGGCTTACTGCACAAAAGGAACGAGTTGTCTCTCCTGAAGATCAGTGACACAAAGAAGCAGAGATGCCAATTATACCAGAGATGCCATGAATTTCTGATGATGGAATGGAAGATTTTCTGCCCTCTTTTGGAGAGAATTAAGACATCAGCTTTAAGGGATGAGGAAGTAAGCAGGAAGATTTCTGGAGTGTAAAGGGTCCCAGGAAATCAGAGCCCCTTGCTTCTTGCACCAGACAAGAAGCCTATTGTGCCTCTGAGGTTGCAGTCCCCTGAGTTTCTGTACCAGGACCTTAAATTCACCACCGCAGCAAGTTCCACCAGCCACATAACATGGCAGACGTGCCCGGATTTGGATTTTTGGCCACCCTAGCTCCATGACCTCAGGGAAGTTACTTAACCTCTCTGAACCTCTTTCCTCATCTGTAACAGGGGCTTAAAATAACATCTGTCCCCGTGGGAGGACTAAAGCTGTCATAAGGTGCTTGGGACAATACCTGACACACAGTGGCCACTGAATAAATGCTGGTTGTTCGTCAGCAACCTTAGTGACCTTGGTCCTCACCATGCCCCACGTGTCCTAGAGTGCCTGGGTCACAGCAATAAATAATTGTTGAACAAATGAATCACAAATAAATGAGAACCTCCGCTGGCCTTGGTTCTACTTGAACTCAGGTGGGTTCCTGCCCCTTCTCCTTTCCTCCAAGTCCTACCCATCTGCCATGAGATGTTCTGACGTACATGCCTTCCGGTATGTCTGATGTCACTTTCACTGTTATTCAGCCATTGTTCTCATTCTAGTCGTCTTCTCCTATAGTATTTACATGTCCACTAAGTGTCCGAAAAAGATGTGAAACTTATCTGGTTCCCTACCATCAGTAAAGCCTTACAGGAATTCACCACAAGGCTCCTTTCAATAATGATCTCTACCAGTGCCTTTGAAATTCTCTAAGTTAAAAAAAAAAAAAAAAAAAAAAAGCAACCAGACCAAGTGCTGGCAAGGATTCGGAGAAACTGGACCACTCACACACAGCGTGTGGGAGAGTGAAACGGTAAGCTAAGCCTCTTTGGAAATCAGTTGGCAGTTTCTTATAACACTAAACATGCAGTTACAAATGACCCAGCAATTGTACTCTTGGATGTTAACCCCAGAGAAGTGAAAACGTATATTCACACAAACCTGCACATGAATGCAGCTCTATTCACAATAGCCCCAAACTGGAAAAGGCCTGGCTATGCCCTTCAGAAGGGGAATGGTTAAACACACTGTGGTTCATCCACGCCACAGGTAATTAACTACTCAACAATGAAAAGAAACCAACTACCGATACAGACAACGGCTTGGATAAATCTCCAGGGAATTATGATGTGTGAGAAAAGCCGATCCTACAAGGTTGTATACCGTATGATCCCATTTACACAACATGCGTGAAATGACAAAATTATACAAGGAAGAAGAGGGTAGGTGTGGGTATAAAAGAGCAACGAAAGGGATGCTGTGGGGATGGACCGTTCGGTATCTTGCCTGTGGTCATGGATGAATGGACTTACAAATAAGATAAAAATCGCATGTAAAACGGGGACTCCATGGCCCGTGGATCAAATCAAGGACAGTTTCCTGGCTGTGATGCTGTACCGTAGTTATACAAGATGTTACTATCAGGGGGAACTGGGTAAAGGGTGCGTGGGGTCTCTCTGTGTAATTTCCTATAAGTACATATGAATCTATGATTCTCTCAAAAAGTTTCGCTAAAAAAACTGAATCAAAATTCTTTCGCTCATTCAAGAAACAGTTACTGAGCACCCATGAGGTACCAGGTGCTCAACCTGAGCTGTGTGTTTCCTGCTGTCAGCACTTACAGTGCAGTGGGAAAACATAAGGTACATAAGACTTCACAGGAAAAAAATATTGTGCAAGCAAAGAACACCTGTGTGTAGCAAATCTGGTATATTGTCACACAGCCTCTTTTTATCCCCATCATACACAGAATATGCACGCTCTGGGGGCGGGTGCCCACAGCAGAAGCCTGAGAGGTCTGCCATATTCTTCTCAGCTTAAGATCCACCATCCAGAAGCCTGGGAACTGCTTCCTCAAAGCGATGCCTGCAACGTGTAATGTCTGCACATGTGTTCCTTCCCACTCTGCTCTTCAGTGACCTTGGCTTCTCCTTTCCTGGAAGGTCAAGACTGGAGGGTTTTCCAGCTCAGAGTTTAACTGGATTTGGGAAACATGGCTCACAGGAGACCGACACATGCGTGACCACAAAGTGCTAAGCAGAAGTTTTATTTAAGGAAAAAGGTCAGCAGACAACATATGTTGCTACATAACTCCCACCAGCTGCAGATTTTACTTGTTGGGGGAAACCCCTCCAGAGTCTGTCTCCCCAGGTTCTCAAAAATTTCCGTGCCGAGATTCATTCACAAGGTCTGCCTCCGACCACACCCACATTCTGAAGGGAGGCATGCCATCCCGAGTGGGTGCTTCTGAACTGTCCCTCTATCACCACGACCCCGACCCCACCCCCACCCCCAGCAGCAAGAATCCCAGAGAATGCCGAGGTCATTCTTCCTCTTGCTGAACAGTGTGGACCTCAGCTGGTTAGAAATGCAGGGTCTCAGGCCCCACCCCAGACCCGAACCGGCATTTTAACAAGCTCTCCTAAGGATTCACATGCACACTGGAATCTGAGAAGCACTGATTCTAGGCCTCGGTTCTCCAACCTAGCTATATATCAGAACCACCTGGATTTCTGTTCTATTTGTTTTATTATAAAATATTTCAAGATGCAGAAAATATAAAGCATAACATAATGAACATTATAGATAGACTTGCAACCCCTGTGTACCTCTCTTCTCTGCTGAAACAACCACTAAATAATTTGGTTTATACTTCCTGCATATATTTTTTTATTCGTATTGTGTTGTTTAGTATGTTTTGAAATTTTACACAAACAAATACCATATGGTGCATATCTTCCCACAACTAGCTTCTTGGTTGAACAATTTTTCAAATTTGTACACGTTGATACCCGTAGCTCGAATTCAATCACTTCCTGCATCAATACCCCACTGGTCCTCCATTCTCCTATTATTGGACATGTCAGTTGTTTCCAATTTTTAAACGATGCTGTAACGAACATCCTCTTACGTGTCTCTATGAACACAAGTGCAAGCATGTCCCTAGATCTATACCTAGGAATGCAATTGCTGGGTCATGATATATATACATCTTAATATATATATATTTTTTACATACTGCCAAATTTGCTTTCCAAAGTGAGTAAAGCAGGTCCTCAAAAAATGTCATTTAGTTCAACATCGTTTTGTTAGAACGTTCATGAGATGCTGTAAGAACTTAACTCTTGTTTATATCAATTAGTCTGCGGTAAAACTGGTTTCATTATACATCGTCTGACCACAGCTCCAAGAACCTATGGACGCTGCTAAGTGAGGACTTCCTGTATACCCATTCACTCACCCTTCAGCATCGTGTGAGTTCTACTTGCTCCACATCCGAGCCAATACTTGAGATTGTCAGAAGTTGTTTTTTGTTCAGTCTGAAGGATATGAAATGGTGTGCCACTGAGTCGTGTTTTAGTTTGGATCTCCCTGCTAATTCAAGAGCTTGGACATCTTTTCCTATGCTTATTGGCCATCCAGGCTCCCTTTTCTGTGATTTGTCTATTCCAACTTTTTGTAAGTTGTTGGTCTTTTTCTAATTGGTTTGTAGGAGTAATCTGTATATTCTGAATACCAACCCTTTTTTTTGTTAACAGATTATAGATGTCTTCTTCTAGAAGGTAGTCTGTCTGTCTTTTCTTTCTTTCTTTTTTCTTTTTCTTTCTCTCTCTCCTTCCTTCCTTCCTTCCTTCCTTCCTTCCTTCCTTCCTTCCTTCCTTCCTTCCTTCTTCCTTCCTTCTTCCTTTCCTTCCTTCCTTTCTTCTTTCAATTTTGTTCTTGATATCTATTATCATGTAGAAATTTAAGACTTCTAATGCAGCTTTCTTTTTTTTTTCCAGTCTCTTCCGTTATGGTCTTTGTTTTTCTGACTTAAGAAACCCTTCACCACCATGATGGCATAAAGACAGTATCTTATGATTCCCAAGTTTTAAAGTGTGCTTAATACATTTTCATCTAAATATATACATGCCCAGTTCCCATCCCAGACCTCCTCGATAAGAATCTTCGGGAGCAGGATCTAAGCACCTGTAGTTTTAGTGAAAATCGATTCCAAAGAGGGTTCTAAGAAATGCTGGCAGACCCATTTCCTACCCACTGAATGGTGACGGAAGCGTCTCCTCTACAGAGTCCCGGGAGACCATCTCTTCTCTGTCTCCCTCACTGGCTCATCCTTTCTTTTGTTCCCAAACTTAAAGTGCCCCCTAAGGTCTGTTCTTTGAAGGACGCATCCACTCTTATAGCATCAATATTACCGATAAGTCTCGAATGTACTCCTCTGGGCTTAATTACACTCAAGTTACCTTTCCTGATTCCCCCAGCAGTGCCAGCAGTTCAGTTTGGTTCTTCTAAAACTCATCTGATAACTTGGTTTCTCACTTCTGTCGGTGTATGATTATTTTCTCAGTCTCAAGCTATGGAATTGACTCAACCTTTGACTTCTTCCTCTCTTTTAAGCTCCACAATCAATCATCGAATATCATCAGTGATCATCTCCCATGGACTACTTGGTAACTTCCTCTAGGGTCGGGCCCGGAGAGACACCCCCACTTGCTCATGATTCCTCTGCAGACTGCTGTTGGAAATGAGCTGCATTATACAGCAAATTCACAAAATTAGTTTTTGAATCAGACATAAAAGTACTGTAAATGTTGCCTCAGGTTAATCTTGGAAAATTCATTTCACAGTTTAATACAATTCCAGTAATATGAGCAAAGAAAACGTTATGGGAGCCATCACAATAAACAAATTGTGACATCATTCACTAGCCATTAGTTCATAATGAAGATTACATTTCATATGTCTAGTGATCGGTGTCTTTCAATAAATCGGTAAAATAATTAAGTGCAACCGACTGACACTGTAACACTAAAACAGCGCATCAGCTGCAATTGTCAAACTCATCTAACTGTATTTTTAAGATCCTTGCAATTTATTGCATGTAAATTATAGCTTCATAAAAAATTATTTTAAAATGTCAGAGAAAAATATAGAAACCTGACCCTAAACTTAAATAAAGTAATATCTATTTGTGTAGAGAAATTATATGTGCATAAGTGTTACCTGATATTTACTTGGCCCTGTCTAACCCACTACTAATTCACTGCCTGATCTTAGGCAAGAAATAGCTCCTTTATGGGCCCTCAGGGCTACAACTGTAAATTGGAGCTTGATTAGTGAATTAATTCAAGAAATACTGATAACCATGGTAACTTCCTCATAGGGCTGTTGGTTTTAATGAAAATATACATATGAAGCATTTAGCATGGTGCCGTTGGAGTGCAATAACGAGAATAAATAGAGGTTGTGCATCCACACCTCTCATTAGGAAGCAGATGTGTGTGTGCTTGAAGAACAACACAAAGAAGAAAAAAAAAAGCTAAGGACAAGCTAGAATTTGCTGTAATCTAAGACTTTCTCACTTTAGGAATATAGGTGTTGGAGAGAAAAGCTTTTCCTCTACCCTGTTAGGTTCTGTGACTGGGGCTTGTGACTTAAACTGACAAAAGACAGATTAACAGGGGAAAGAAAACACAAGTTTTATTTTGAATTTTATGTGCACAAGGGCTCCACAGGAAAGTAAACCCAAAGAAGTAGTTAGACTCAGGGGCTTATTATATACCACTTTAAAAAAGGCAATAAATGGTGAAGAAGTGATGAGCTAAAAGAAAAGGGATTTGGCCTGCTAAAAGTGGTAAATCATGAGAAGGTAAATACGTTGGGGAAACTAAGGTAGCTAAGGGTTACTTCGTAAGGTTTGTTTATGAAGACTCATCTCGGTGCCTTCTCTGTGTCTGGTAATAGGGCTGTTCTCTTCTCGGTACGGTAGAGGAGAGTGGGCGCCTTTACAAAAGGGAATTTATACCCTGCTGTCATGCAGATGGGGGAGGACAGAGAGGTCTTCCTGTGTTTGCTTTTTATCAAATGCCTTCAGCTCAAAATAACCCTTAGGCCAAAGTGGCACATTTTGAGGTGTCATGTTCTGATCCCCTTCATAGCCAGTACCAATATGTGAAGAATTCTTCCTCTCAGAATTAAAAATAAATGCTTATGGAACTGACTGAATTTTACTTTGAGGTAACCTAGGAGAGGAGGAAGGCCCAAGCTCCTTTTTAAATGATTTCCGTTTTGTATTTTAATTTTCTGGACCAATTTAGATCCATTCCATGCTTATCTGTGCTCAATTTTCCTCCAGGCACATTCAGACCACGTAGTGGAAGAAAAGCAGCTTACTCTGTGCTTTTAAGGTCAAACTATATTTTGGAAAGATTTTCTAAAATGTTTACTTCACTAAGCTACTCCGATTCTGAGATAGTCTAAGAAAACGAGATTATAAAACCAAGGGCGAAGGAGAGTGGTGAGGGAAGGGGGAGGAGATGTTCTTTAAAGAAAGCAAAATAATAAACAAAACTTATAAAAATATAGGAGGCAAAAGCATTTTAACTAAGAGCACTTATTACTACAGGAGATGATAAGAAATCAACCGGCCCGCTTCCAAGGCCAAAATTTATAAAAATGTATTTATAAAAACAAGTGTTGGCTGAAGGAATTTAGGGCAGGGCAGCCTAAACTATTTCCTTCTGCCTCTTAAAAGCAATGATTAAAAGAGTAATACTATCCAGTCACTATTTATAGGGTGTCCTTGCGGTTCTCTGCACTGTACTTTGAATTGAGGTGAGCACCAAAAATGGGTTGCTGGCCCTTAAGGACTGTAAAATTTGAAAGAACAGAAAACCGAATTGTCAGAGGAATACAATTCTTAGTAACGGCACAACCTCCTTGAGGACAAACGGAGGCTTTCAGCAGTTTCCTCTCTAGGCGGTGTTGACAAGTGCCAGGATGTCCTGGCCGGTGAGACCATACGCTTCCCCTCATAATCTTGAACTCCATGTCATCCTGGAGTGGTGAAGATCCACATTCCTCTCCCTTCAGTTCAGGCCACCTCCCTCCCTGGGGACCTCACTGCTCCTGCACCTTCAAATATCACCTC
>CM053509.1:156903317-156922670 GCA_028627145.1 Eidolon dupreanum | reverse complement strand
CGTGGACGATAACACGCAGCGCCCCACTCGGCACCCAGCTAATCGTGAACGTGCTGGCGTCACCGTGCCTGGTGGGTGGGCAGCACTTGCAATGACCGGAGTTTCATAAAAAGGCTCACACCTCTTCTGAACTCTTCACGTTCTTGTTCTGGTCCCAGCAGAGATGAGAATCCCGTGTTTGGGTCCCACAGGATCCCACGGGACCGCTGCGTCCTCCCCCCCCCCCCCGTACTCTGCTCCCATGGCACGCCCCCCCGCGTCTCAGCTGTCTGTCCTTACAAGGGATGGAAGACGATCCTTCCTGGAGAGACACGTCCAGACCTCGGGGCCAGTGGCGCCTTGTCTGGGCTTGCCGGGCCTCAGAGGAAGGTTTGGCCAGAAGGCGGGTCACGCTGTCCTCTGCTGACATGCAGCAGACCTGGCAAGGGTCGATGAGCCACCCTGTGCGCTGTGCCCAGGAGGCTGCTGCTGGTGTGGCCTGTGGCTGGGAGGAATTTCCAGACCTGCCGTTCCTGGGTCGCTCTGACGAGGGAGGCCCCGGGCGGTTGTGACTGCCGGTACCGCAGCAGACTAGCCCGTCCACACCACCCCGTCCATGCCACCCAGTTCGCTCCTTCTCAGCGGCTGCATAAATGCCCTCGAACCCAACCCGCTGTGCCCGGCTGTGTCAGCCACAGACGCCTCAGTGGACAGGGCCAGTAATAGAGACCTATGGGGATATGGGTGCCAAATAGCCAGTGGCGTGAGCCATCCGGGGGCCAGAGCCCAGAGAATCTGCCCCGGGACACGGGTGAGCAGCGGGTGCACCAGCAGGGCGAAGGCGAAGCGGAGGAGAAGCAGAGCCAGCCTCAGCAGGGACCGGGGCGGGGAGGGCCCACGCTCTGGGGTCTTAACCCCAGTCGCCACTCCTCGGGGCGCCACCTGCCCTCCCTGTGTGTCGTACAGGCGTGGAACAGCTGCTGACAATGCAGTGTCTCCCCAAACCTCAGGCGCCGGTAACCGTCTTCACTTTTCCTAACTTTTCTTTCTTCCTTTTTCTCTTTATCTATTGTATTCACGTCTGTGATACTGCGGGTTTGACGTAGTTTTTCTAATACGTGCTAAAATAGATACAAATATCCACCCCCCAGACCACCCACGATTCAATGAAGTGTGTCCACACTTTGGGAAACACAGAGATGACAAGTGTTGTTGAACTTGGCACATGGTGAGCTCCGAACATGGGTCAGCTTTTATATTATTATGACTGTTATTATCGTTGCCATTATCACGTCATTGAGCCCGTAGGAGGAAGGGAGGGGGGAGCTCGGCTGTCTGGTGGCTGCCAGCCCTTCTCCGCCCCAGGAGGCCTGTCCTTTTCCTTTTCCTGCTTTTCTTCCCGCCTTCAGAGTTGGCTTTGGGGTGCCCCAGCAGGGGAGTGCCTGACGGACGGGGTCAGATGCGCGGGCTGCGTCTGTCCCTTCCCCTTCCCAGACCCGGGAGCCATCCGGGCACCTGTGTGAAGCGACAGCTCTGACTACGTGTGCTCAAGAAGGGCCTGGACAGGGTGGACCCGGGAGGGCAGCAGGGCCCGTGCCAGCCCCTGCCCACTTCCGGGGCCTTCACGGAAGGCGTCTGGGGTGTCCAGCCTCAGTACCTAACTTGGGTTGGGACCTTTTCCACTTCCACTGAAGACTAAGTCCCTGGGGGCCTTCGGCCAGCAGAACAGCATGTGGTCGGCTTGTCCAGATGAGCGTGTTTATGCGAAGGACACACCTCAATCCTGAGAGTGCTTATTTCACAGCCGTGGGATTACAGGCCGTTAAGTTAGTTTTCTCTTTATGCTTTTATCTTTTTTCCTAGGATGAACATAAATTCCCTTTAATCAGAAGAGATATGTTCTTTTAAACCTTAACAAACACAGTGTAGACCAGGAGACAGTAAAGATGCCCAGATAAGCATGCGGGCAGCCAGGGAGCCAGTCGCCGGAGGAGCCGAGGGAAAGGCGGGTGGAGGGAGACGAGGGGCAGAGCAGGAAGCCGAGGTCATTCACTCAGGAGGCAGGGTGCCGGCAGGGAGGGACAGCTGGGGACGGGGGCGGTGGGCAGCTGCTGGGGGAAAACCAGCCGCCTGAGGGAATAGGAGGGGCGGGACTGCGGAGGGGGCCGGGGCCTGGCCAGGGCTGGAAACCGGGGATTTGCAGTGTCCGGCGAGCGGCACTGGGGAGCCTGTGCAGAGGCTGGGAGCTGCCTCCTGAGATCAGGCAGAGATGGGGCTTCGCTGGCCTGTGCCTGGCGGAGGGGAGGAGCCGGGGTTCGAGGGTATGAGTGAGACTGGGGTCCCGGCGATCAATCCCACAGAAACGCATAAACCCTGACAGAATAAAAAAGAGGGGAAGAGGTGAACTCAAGCTTGAGGATCTGTGCCAAACTGAAAAATTCCTACTTACTCAACCTTCAAGTATTTTGTAAGTTTCCGAGGTCCTGCAGCCTGCAGGCACGGAGCTGCCTCCCTGCCTGGCCACCTCGCTTCCCTTGCTCAGAAGCCACCCTTGGGTGTTTCCAGCTCTGGCATGTTCTGTGCCAACCAGCAGTCTGACCGCTGCCAGAGAGCCGCTTGCGATCTCAGGCTAGCGGGTCCCAGACTTCAGCGTCACGGGCAAGAGGGACTTCAGAAAGAAAGTTCAGAGACTCTCACAAGGCTGCCAACTTTTTCTTCTTTTAATGGCAGATGAGAATATAAACTATCGCCATTAATTCACCATCAGTGTAAGCAGAGCATAATCTCAGAATAAAGGATTTTTTTTTTCTCCCCAAGTAAGGACAGCTGGCAGCCTTTTGCTGACACCGTTTTTTTTCAAAGTTTTAAATGTAATCTTTATTTAAAGTGTTTTGAATACAGAAAATTACAACAGAAAATTTTATTGCATGTTTTTACCTTATATGTAAATGAATCTCTGGTATGAATTTGTCACTTTGGAGTATGTATTCGACAGCTCGTTCCAGAACTTGGTGTGTTTCACAGTTGTCTGTGAAAATCCAGCCTCATGTAGGTCTGCTGATGAAAATGGGTACAACACCCTAAGAGCCCGCTGGTCCGTTTGGAACATTCCAGGTGGACAGGCCTCCTGCCTTTTCTCCTGCCCTCTCTCCCCAGGTTCTCGGAAGTGACTCGTGGTGGCAGGCCAGGTTTTGCGCTAGCAAAGGCTGCAGCAGGCTCTCCTGCCCAGCGGTGACAAATGCCCAGGGCTCAGTTCAAGAGGCCTGGTCACCTTTCAGGGAGCAGGGGACACATCCAAGAGGGCTCAGGGGCCGGTTCGTCCTTACAGACCCACCCGCGTACAGGTTGAGAGAAACCCCGGTCTTCGGCTCCGCGAGCAGGACTGGTGTCCGATGGACAAGCCTGCGTCCCCCTACACTGTGAGTGTCACGTGACCCCGGCCACACCACAGAGGGCCCCGAACGCCAGGCTGCATGGTCCAGCCCCGTGGCGTGGGTGAAGGCCGACGGGGCAGGGACTCTGGAGGCCACGGGAGGGACGGCGCGTCTGGAGGGAAGCAGGAGCAGGAGCTGGTGGAGGAACGCCGGGGGGCGTCCCCGTGGCTCTCCAGGCCCTCGGGACTCCCTGGGGGGAGGGGCTGCCGGCTCCATTCTCCTGGCTGAAGGCAAGACCCCGGGAGCCACTGCCGGCTCAGTGAGATTCCCGTGCCCCTCACAGTGGTGGTAACCAGCTACGTGACCAGGAAGAGGAGCAACGTGAGAGCTCCTGGTGTTTGGGGAGGAAACCACCTTCTTTGGGGGCTCGTCGACTATTTATTTACGTTTACAAATATATATATATATATATATATATATATATACACACGCACATACACATATGTATATTTGTCGCTACTTTGATGAGAAACTTAAATCTGATGGTTAATATCACTGATCAGAATACAGTTTTATCTTAAAGATGGACACATTCTTTTTAAAAATGCGCACACAACTGTACAACATGGCTGTAAATTCTTTTAAGCACTTAAAATCCCACCAGTCCAGCGCTTAATGTTTCCATGTCTTTATTTCCATGTTTTTGCCATGTGGTTTATTTTCAGTTTCTTTGCTGTTTCCCTACTGTTTGACGTTAGAACATTTCCAGTTTTCGTTTTGTTTTTAATCACAGTAGATTTCTCTGCAATGAAGGTCTTCGCTTCTTTTAAAATTATTTCCTCAGAATCAATTCTCAGGGGTGTAGTTACTGAGTCAAGGATACCAATATTTTTCTGGCTCTGGGATCCCTAAAGCGCTCCAAAAAGGTCGTCCCAGCTTACGCTGCTGCCAGCCACGTATGGGTTCCTCCTCACCACAGCCTCACTGGCTTTCAACGTTGGTCTTATTTTAAATGTATATGATGTCATGGATTTTAAATGGCAGCTTTTATTAATTTACATTTCTCTGTCCGCTCCATGTCTCTGCTCAGGGCCCCTATACTTTCTCCACGTCCCCGTGTGTGACATGATCGCTCTCTGCCCCCAGACGTGAAGCCCAAATGAATGAATGATTGTTAGGGCTGCACGTTCTTCCTCGTTAGTGTGGGAAGTACCTCAATAGATTTTAAGTGGAAAGATGTTTGAACTATAAATAGATTCGGTGACACCTCTTATTTGCTCAAGGTGGTCCCAGTAATGGATGCAGACTCTGTGCTTCTGGGAGTGTGTTTATGTCTCATTCGAATTCTGGAAGACATCAGAGTTAGAGCGTTAGTGCATGATGTGTAATTTAAGTCAGAGATGAAAGAGTCCTCCTCCCAAACAACCCCTTCTTTCTAGGCGTGCCTTGATTACCGAGGCGGAGGTCTCTGAGGGGGGCAGGACTCCCGGTTGGAGGATGTCGGAAGGCGACCTGAGGGCCAGCCCCTCAGTTCTTGCCTCGCCCTCTCCTCCTGGCTCCCGGAGTGTCGGCCTGGGAGAGCAGCGAAGGATGAGACAGCCTGGGACTCACCCCGGACCCCTCCCGTGCCCTTCGCTCTGCCGTCATCTCTGGTGGGGGCCGAAGCCCTGGACCCTCCGCCTCATCGCTCCCACGCCACCCGCCTCTCCCCTCTGTGCCCCGTGCTCCCATGACTGCGTGGTCTGAAAGCTGACCCCTCAGGCCCGATAACCCATGCTGTCCCTCTGGCTCTGAGCCTTGGCTGGCTCCCTCCGACAGTGCTTCCAGCCCATCAGGTAATGACCGCACCCAACGCAGCCTCAGCTCCCAGGACCCTAGCCCGCGGCAGCCCCGGGAGCGGTCAGCGAGCGAATGCACGGACCCCGAGTGTCCCAGAGGGAGGACGCGCACGACGTGCGGCCCTCGTGGTTTTAGATGGCACGTGGATAACCTCTCCCAATGCGATAGCTGAGTATTTCCGTCAACGTGGTTAGCACACGAAATCCATGCTTTCAGTTTAGAAATTTAAGTAACTGTAGTGACCCAGCAATTCCACTCCCAGGTGTAGACCCAAAAGGATTGGAAATAGGTGTGCTCCACCAAAAATTGTTCAGTAGCACTCTCACAATAGCCAAAGAGTGGAAACACCCCAAATGTCCACCAACTGGTGAGCAGACAGAGCAAAACATGGTGTATCCACTCAATGGACTGTTATTCACTCATAAAGATAGATGAAATACCAGTACACGCTACAACACGGGTGACCCCTAAAGACATTAGGCTAAGTAAAAGAAGCCAGGCACAAAAGGCCACATAATCATGTGATTCCATCAACATGAAACGTCCAGAGTCAGCGAATCCCTAGGGACAGGAAGTAGATCAGTGCTCACCTCAGCCTGATGAAAATGTTCTGGAACGGGGAAGTGGTGAGGGTCGTACAACAGCACAAATGTGCTAAATGTCACTAGCGATGGCAAATGTCACTAGTGATGGGTTTTATGTTGTGTGTATTTTACCACGGTGAAAAATGTAATACCGTAGTACCATGTTGGCAAAAATCACGAAGGTGATACGTAAACGAGTGAAGCCGAAGGAACATTACAGAACACAGAGCAAGCCGAGGACCAGAGCTGCAGGCCCTCCCCTTGGGACGTCCTGTTTCCTGCTGAAATCTTTGCTCGAGTGGGGACCAGCTCGCCCTTCAGCGTCTGCGTAGGGACAGCCCCTGCCTGGCGCTGAGGAAGGCACTTTGTCTGACCTCGCTGCAGCCCCACGGCAGCCTTCCGAGGAGGCGCTCTTGTTCTCCCCATTTTCTAGACGGGCACCCCGGGGACCACGGCGCTGGTCAGGGGCAGAGCCCGGCAGGTGCTGCCCGCCAGGCTCCCTGGCGACCTGGGTCTCTTCCCTCAGGGTCCCGCGGAGGCATCCCAGTTGGGTTGTCACCTACGAGTGACACCTGCTACGCTTAGTTCTCAAAAACCAGGCAATTACTTTCTAAACTCGTTTGTCAACTGCGGAGTTCCTCCCCCGTGCCTTCCTTGCAGGGGCGAGTGGCCTGTGGGACCAAGCCCCCCGCTTTCTGACTCAGGCCGGCGAGGGCTGCAGGTCACAGTGGTGCCTGGTGGGACAGCAAGTCCCGGTTTGCTCTCAGGCAGGCTCGTGGTTCACCTTTGCTCTGAGCAGTGGCCCTCAGACCAGGAAGGAGCCTGGGGATGAGGGGACCTCTATAGGGAACCTGCTGATGCCATCATAGGCGTCATAATCTCCATGTCATGAGATTCGGGCCCTGGCTCTGCGTCTTACCAGGTGTGTGACCTACCTCTCTGACCTTCATATATCCTGGGGGAGCAGGTGTTCAGACCCGGCCTCCCGACCCATATGCTGCCTGAAAGAGTTGAAGGGCTGCCCGGGCCACCAGGCTTCCTCTCCCGCAAACAAGAGAGCCCCTTACAGCTCCAGCCGTGGCCGAGGCCAGAGAGGAAGCAGGACCAGGGAGCGAGTGGTTCTCACGGAGGCCACGTCCTCATTCAGCCCTCGCTGTGGGTGTAACACGACACGAGGGGCTAGGAGAGGAGGGGCCGGTGGGGAGGAGCGGAGACGCCGCCGGGGTCCTTGTCTCTCCGTAGGCTGGGCCCGCCAGTTTTCTCTACCAATGCCGTATCACCCTGACCTTTATCGAGCAGTGCACACCTCAGCTCATCCTGTCTGACTTCCACACGAGAGAGGCATCACCCCTGCCTGCCCTCGTCTGCAGAGGTCAAGACTTATGGTCGGAGGGGCAGAGGAACTATTCTGAGGCCACTGAGAGCAAGTCAGTGACAGAGTTGGCCCTCCCACCAGACCGCCTGGCTCCAGAGCCATCACCCTAAATGGCACCAATGGGACTGGCTTCCAAAGCTGGCCTCAGCGGGCTTAATCCCTGGAGCAGCTGCTCGCTGCCCGAGAGGGCAGCGGTCCTCCTGCTCCTGGACCCACCCACACTGGTCGACACCGATGTCTTCCTGTTAAAGCTGAGGAGCCTCAGAAGGCTGTGTCCCGAGGTTCATGGCCGGGGCAGTGCTGACACCAGGGTGGACGCCTTTTACTGGAGGAGGCATTTGGCTTTGAGGCCTTAGCTCAGAGACGCGGCCGAGCCGGGGCCCATGAGCCAGTTGGAGTGGAGTTTGGGCTTAAGTCAGACTTTCCTGCCTGAGCTCTTGGTAATCCACTTGGAACGAAGGCCTGCTCTGGCCCGGAGATGTTTCCACTCCACGAAGGGACATCTGCCCGCCCCGAGGGCGGTGCCTGTGACTCAGCCCATGAGGTCTGGACTAGGGATCTCGGGGGGCAGTGGCCACAGGACCCAGCTCCTGGCATGAGACAGAACAGAGAGATTCAGGACCGAAAGGCAGTCCCTGCAGCCTGCCAGGCCAGGGCCCGGATGTCAAAGGAGCGTGGTTTGGAGCCAGCCAGACCTTGATTCAATTCTTGGCTTCCCGAACTGCTAGCCAGGAGACCTTTGCAAAGTCACCCTACCTCTATGAGTCCGTTTGACCACCTGGATGGTGGGTTGATGATGCTCTCTCCTCGAAGCCCTGTTGGTAGATGAGCCGAGCAGATAGGTCCAAGGCCCAGAGCACAAGGTCTGGCTCAGGGTCACCCCACAAATGGTAGTGCCCCCCGCCCCAGCTCCCCAGGCTTCGAATATCCACGTGCAACCCTGCAAGGTGCAGATCGGAGCCCAGACTCCAGAGAGACCCGGGGCGCAGTCTCAGCATGGCCACTCTCTCGCTGCGTGATCTCGGACTAACGACTTAGCGTCTCAGAGCCTCACTTTCCCCTTCTGTCAAACGAGGCCTCCATGCGGTGGTGCAGATGCAGCTCTCAGCCCAGAGCCTGGCACACAGTAGGAGCTCCGTGCGGTGGGCTCGGTGACCGGCCATCGCGTGCCCGGGGCCCCTGCTGTCCCCGCTGCACTCTTTTCCCAGAGCCTCATCCGAGCTCCTCCCAACTCCCTCCGTCCCCGTGTGGGGGGTCTGGGTCACCAGGGGGTCTTGCCGACAGGAAGACCCAGGCCAGATCCTCGTCAGGAAACCCTGATCAAGCGAGGGGAGCGAGCCTCAGCCAGAGCAGCACCCAAACAGGACATTTGCAAATTATTCTTCCTCTACCATTGCCCCGAGGCGGACTGTCCGCTTTAACTTTTTCAGCCTCCAAATGGACCTTCCGATTGGGGTCCCTGGGCTCCCTTGCCCCCACCCCGCCCAGCCTCACGGTCATCAGCCCCTTAGGGTGGCCAAGCGCAGGCTTCCGCTTCCGGGGTGCCCGGGGCTCAGGGAGTTGGCAGGAAGCACCCTCGCCCTACACTGGACTTAACAGAAATGCCTGTCCCTGTGCCGTCACAGGGACAGGTAGTTGGGAGAGGCCAACTACCCGGTGGCCTCTCCCCTGGGCCCCGCAGAAGGGCATTCGTCCTCGGAGCTTGCCAGCGTCACCTAGACCTGACACAGCCATCGAAGCCACCCGAGGGCTTGCTCTCTGACCTAGCCGTTGGGGCAGTGCATGCGGGAGAGGTCCTGGCGTCACAGACTGCTGATGTTGGGGTGGCCCTGGAGCACATACCGTGTCCTGTGCAAGGTCGTAGCGTGTCCAGAAGTTGGCATCTCCCGTGCCCCTCGGTCTGCAACGGCGGAACAACCCCATAAATTTATATGGAAAAAATGTGCCTCGACCAAATTTTATGGCATCCAAAATCACACACTGAATCTCTTTGGATCTTTATATACTCAAGTACGATAATTACTAGGGGACAGTATTTTTCTTCTTAAAATATCAAAGCAAGTGACAGCTGCCCAAAGGTTCACTAACATTTCACGAACGAACGGCCCTTCCTGCCTTCGAGAAGCCCCTTCTCCACGGGCCTGGGGTTGCCATAGTCACCGCCTCATTCTGGGGGAGTGTCAGGGTCAATTAGAGCAGAGAGAGAGGCGCTCCCACAACCCCCTTGGCGGGGCGGGGTCACTTTTATGTTTTGTGGTGGGGGGCGGTGGGGAGTGCTTTTTGTTTTTTGCCTGGATCTTTACAAGATTTTTTTTTTTTTTTAATTCAGACATTTACCCAGGAAGTGTGTGGGGATGCATCTCTTTCCTGGGACCCAGCACACAGCCCTCCCCGGGGATCAGCTCACCGTTCTCGTCGCCTCGCACTCTCTCTTCCCTTGCCCTTGTCCTTGGCACTGGGGGACACCTGCCGGGTTGGCCTTTCACGGCAATGAGCTTCCAAAGGACCGACTTCACTGCATAATTTTCGTATCCTGCTGCTGCGTGTTTACTTTCCTTTATTCTCATGCATCTCTCTTTTTCTCTTTCGTCTTCTTGTAGTTCCAGCTCTGGCCGTTCTCCCCTATCCCCGCCTCATTTTCTCGCCCTGACCGAAAAGACAGCTCTGCCTTCAAACTTCCTTCTGCATCCGGGGCAGGCTGTCGAGATGTGTTCTCGTGTCTCGGCCCCTTCTACATGCCATCCGGGCCCCGTTCTTGGCCCACTTTTCCATGTGCCCTTGTTGGCTTTCCTTTCCTCTGAGTGTTTCCTTGAACAAGATAAAATCCATCATCTTTGGGGTTTATCAACAGGCAGAGCGTTTGGGTTTCCCTCGGGCTCACTCCAGTTCTTCCTGGGAATAACAATCTGCACATGGATGTGAAGAGCGAGGGGGGAAAGAGCCGACTGGAACATTCCAGAGCCGACTGGACATTGACCCAAGGTTTCTAGTTTGTGTAGCCCTGGATCTCTGAGAGGGGCCAAATTGTCTTTGTTTCAAGAGACAAAGTCTAAATTTGCTCAATTTCTGTCCTCTACATCCGCCTATAGTATATTCCATCTCTTCTTTGATTTTAGCAGTCTGTCCATCCATCGGTCTCAGTCAGTGAGGTGAGTTTCAGCCATTTTTCTAGCCGCAAAAATTTTAGTGATGAGTCGGCGAGGCTCTGTGAGGGGCTGTCTAGACTCTTCTGAAAGGTTTCCAGGAACAGGCACAATATACTCCATCATCCTTAAAGTTTTGGCTTTTTTTTTTCCCAAGTAACTTCATTGAGTGCCCGCTTCATCCAGATGCTAGTCCCTTTCAGCTGAAGAAAGCAGTCGAAAAACTCACCCAGGGTCACCCTGGACAACTAAGTGACAACGGCAGGATTTGAACACAGATGTCTCAAGTTTCGATATTCCTCTCCTGTACGTGTTGAGCTATAAGTAACTAATGCAACATAGTAGATAAGAGTGTGGGCCCCAGAGCCCAGCGACCCGGCTCAAACCCTGCCCCTGTGGTACATGTGCTGAGCGACCTCCGGCAGGTTACCTAACATCTCTGGAGTTAAGCAGCTAAGGCAGGGAGAGCAGGTAATGAACCCCATACGTGTTAAAACACACGACTAACTGATTTCCGTCACAAATGCCACTGATTCCTCTGGGGTCTCTGATTGGCGTCTGAGGATAATTCTCCAAAGAATGCACTAGAGTGTTGTTATTATTATTTTAGCAGTTTCGTGCCCTTAACTATTTGTGTCATTAGTGCCTGTTCTGCATGTGGGGTCAGGGTCCATGCTTGCCTGGTCCTCTGCACACCTGTGCCTAGAATGTGGAAGGCGCTCAGGGAATATTTGCAGCACGGCCGCCCTTTCACGATGATGGAGGACATCACTGAGCCGGCTGGCCCCTAAGTGTGTATCGCCCTGTGCCCTTGCAGCTTCCTTCTCCCGACAGTGACCTGCCACCTTCCTTCCTGCTCCCTCACCATCTCCGACTGTTCAGCAGACGTGTTTCCCTGCCACTTTGCAGACGTGCCCCGCCCCACCCGGTGGTGTATCCAGTGAGGGTGGCGTTGGCCCCAAAGCCTGCTGGGACCTGAGGGAGCCGTGAAGAAGGCGAGGAGCCAGGACTGAGTAAAGTTGGTGCCAACCAGCCAGAAGAGTGTATCCCAAAGAGGTGGCCTGGAGCCTGGAGTCTGGGGGTCAGGTCTTTTGAATCATTTCCCAAGGATGTCGAGTCTAGTGGGCAGGGGAGAGGCAGCAGAGAGGAGATGTGGGCGGGCCTTCCAGCCTGAAGCATGATCCCCGCCAGTGACCTCGGCTCTCCCCCATCCCACCTGCATCCCACCCACAGGCACAATCCCGGGCCAGCGAGCGCCCCCTGCTGGTGGGGCCGAGCGCTGTCCTGCCCCATTGGGGCGGCTCATAGGCTGGGGGCAGGGAGGGGGCGGGGCCAGTAGCTCCCACGGGTGATCCAGACCACGGAGCAGCGCTGGAGAAGGCCGGCTGCATCTGGCTGCACCCAGCGCCTTTGTACACAGTGTGTACGAGGAGGAGGGCGGAGCCCACTGTGGGGCGGAGGAGCCCCTGGTCCCCAAGAACCAGTTTTCTACCAGCCTCTTGCAGCGTCTCTCATCCTGCCATCTCTGTTGGGCAAGGCAGGGAGAAATCAAAACACCTGAAGGGAAACCCACCAACAAATTAGTAGTCAGATGCCTTCTTCCTCCGAAGGTGCCCAAGGAGCCTCTTGTTTCATTTCTGCAAAAATCAGAAAAGAATTTGCTTTCAGAAAGTGAACATCAGTTTGGACCTAGCTCACTCTCCGAAAATCTGTTGCTTGTTTTCCAGAGAATGCAGGGTTTGGTGACTGAGGTTTAAAATGTCGTATATGGTTACACAGTTTCCACTGAGTAATGACCGGATCTGACAGTTTTGCCTTTGCCTCCGTTATTTTTCGTTACACTTAAGACTAGATGAAGTGTGGTCATGGATACGTGAGCGTGGACTAGTGGGAGTGGAAAATACTTTGGTGATGGAAGCGGCGGGCCGGCCGTGAGCTCACTCTCTGGCCAGGATCCTGGTGGCCTCAGACATCCAGAGAGCCTTTCTGTGCACAGTAGCGAACCTCTGAGCCAGGGTTGGAAAGACAGGCGCGGGTGTTTTCCTTGGCACCCGTGGGCAGCCTCGGTTCTTCCCAATGTGAGGCAGGTCTCCGAGGCTTTCACTGGGGGAATCATCTTGCATTTCCTCTCGGTGACGTTAGCAACTCTGGAAGCGCTTGGTAACACTCAGGGAAATGTGAATATGTAGCTAGGAGACAGCAGAACACAGGGCCGACCCTACCAGGGGCTGTGGATGGGGAGCCTGGCAGCCACGGCCACGCTCTTCCGCTGAGCAGTGGAATTTCAGGTGCCGAATTAAAGAGTCACGTGCATGCACGTACAGATTCCGCATCCCGTGGTCCCCCAGTCATTTTCTGAGCCCCTCCGCCCAGAGATGGATAAGACACAGACAGCCCTTGCCCCCCAGGGGGTGTCTGGTAAATGCTGTCTTCAAGGAAAGGTCACTGTGTCCTGAGTGCCCTGGAGGAGAAAGCTAACAACTAGAGGAGAATAAGGTCCAGTGGGCAAGGGGAGGAAGTGCGGCTGCCAGGCTCAGAGGCTCAAAGCGGAGGGCTCGTCCAGGGCACCGCAAAGCGCCCCCACGGCCCCGACATCTTGTGAGCAGAGAGTGGGAAGAGAGGCCAGAGATGCAGGCTTGAGGCTGAACCCAGAAGACCACTTGGGATGGAGATTCATTGGGTCATTCTGTTGGCAAAGGCACAGTCTGATTGGGTTTTAGAAAGATCACAGGGTACAGGATGGATTGGAGGTAGAGACCAAAGGCAGGGAGAGGAGTCAGGAGATAATGAAGTGTTAACAATGGCCTGGAGACAGTCGTGGCCTTTAAATCAAAACCTAAAGACCAGATCTGCAACAGGAGCTAAGAATGTTTGGGAAATCATTTGCACAAAATATCACCTCCCTTTTCCCTGCCCCAAAAGTGTTCAGGGATAGATGGGTAGGAGGAAGGAAGGAAGGAAGGATCTTTCTCTTTTATATTTCTAAAAGTAATACATATTCATAGCTGAAAGCTGAAAAAAAAACAAAATGATATAAAGCAGAAAATAACTGCAAAATTCTATCCCTAAAAATGGCAACCATTAACAGACTAGACAATACATTCTCATTCTCTCTCTCTCTCTCTCTCTCTCTCTCTCTCTCTCTCTCTCTCTCTCTCTCTCGTATAGAATCATACCTGATTTTTTTTCACATAAAAACATCATGGGTATCTTTTCATATCACTTTTTAAAAATATATTTTATCCTTTGAATAGTCATCTTCTTCTTCTGCTTGGAAATCATTTCTCTAAACCATGCATTTTTTTCACAATTATAAATTATAAACAATGGTGCAATGAATATTCCTTATTTATTTTGCCAGTTTGTAAGAGTATTGCTATAGGATAAATTTCTAGAAGTGGAATTGCTACAGATTCTGGAAAATACAAATTCAAAATTTTTGATAGCTACTGCCAAATTCTCCTCCCAAAAGTTTCTATCACTTTATACCCCGGTCGGCCTTGTATGGTATGTGAGTGGCTATTTCTGCACACTCTTGTCAACACCAAATATTATCAACCTTTTTGACCACTGCCAGTATAAATGGGGGGAAGAAAAACAAACTTGTTTTAATTTGTACTTTCTTGATTATTAGTGAGGTTTGGGCATCTTTCACATCTTTACTGATCATCTTCTATAACATTATTTGCCTTTATTATAGGAGATCTTTATATATCAGAACTGTTGACTGCCTTTAAATTGAAGATACTTTTCTCATTTTGACATCTGCGTTTCAGTCCTGTGAAAGGTATTTGCTTTATTCATGCAGTGTGTGAATCGTCTCTTCATTGTTTAAGTTTCACCCAAAGTTGTAAAAAGATTCTCCTATATTCTAGTACTCTTCTTACTATTTGAATGTCAACCCCTAATTCATCTGGAACTTATTCTGCTTTAAGGACTGAAGTAGACATCCAGCTTTATATTTTCCTAAATGGATAGTCATCTGTCCCAATACCATTTATCAGCAGACCTACTCTTCCTCTATTGATTTAAAATGTCCCTCTGTCTTTCACTAAGTTTCCGTACCCTCACACTTGTTGCGAGGCTCCCTGCTTCGTGTCATTGGTTATTTGTCTAATTCTGTAGTAGGGCCACACTGCTTAATGACTGTAGCTTCGTAGCCCATTGTATAGTAAGTCCCTTTCTTTATTATTCTTTTCATAAATGTCCCATTTTCATAAATGTCCCATTTTCATGTATTTACTCTTCTAGGTGAACTTTGAAGTCAATTATATGAATTTTATACATGAATTAGAACAAGCTCTGTTTGTCATTTTTCTTTTCAGACATGGTCTGTTTTCATTCCACATGAATTTCGAAATCAATTTTAGAATCATATGAAATTCATATATTAGGCAATAATGGACACCCTTATAATGTTGAGTCTTCCCACCTAGGAATAGTATACATTTCCTCATTTATTTATGTATTCTTCCACATCCTTGTAATTTTTTTTACTTTATTTTTATGTTAACTACCAGTGTTACATTCTCATTGTAACAACTAAAATACAGGGAGTTGTAGAGAAAAGGTTCATATTTATGACTTGTGCTTTATTTCAGTAGAGTACTCAAAGAAGAATTAATAAGCACAGGAGATGTACATATTTCATTTTAATAAATGTCATATAATTTTTCTATCAAATAAGTTTTATTCATATAGATCTTACACATTTCTTTTTAAGCTTACTCCCAGAGTTTTTATAATTTTGTTTTTACTGTGCATGTCCTCTTTTTTTCCCATTTTCTAGCTGATGATTGCTGATAGAGAAGAATGCTATTGAGATGTATATATATATATATACATATATATATATGTATATATATATATATATATATATACATACACACACACACACACTTTGAACTTAACTCTGTTATTTAGTGCTGATAGTTTTTCAGTTGACTATCTTAGATCAGCTAATTATATAACTAATATAATAACTAATTCTATCTATATTATGTATATCTTTAATATTTACAACACATTTCTTAGTCTCATCTTGTCTCATTGGCTTGTGCATCCAGAATAGTGTTAGATGATAGCGCATAGCAGATATTCTTGTTCGTAATAATAGGATTTCATATTAAGAACACTGTTTTAACTTTTCTAACATGCATCTTTTATCATATTAGGAAATCTGTCCCTAGCTCAGTGCTTTATCAATATTGGGTATTAAAATTATTAATGACTTTTTAGCATCTCTCAAGATCATTTGTTGAAATATCATTATACCCCTGCAATAAACCTATTTGCTTTATTAGTCTTTAATATACTATAGGTTCAGTTTGCTAATATTATTTCAAAACACTGGTGAGTTTTATTTACTAATATTTTTGGAACCTATGGATTTTTATTTATTAATGAGATTGGTCTCTTTTTTATGCCATTTCTGTCAGGTTTAGGTATAATGGTTATGCTAGAGTCATAAAAAGAGCTGCAGATATTTCTGACTTTTTTCTATTCTCTGGGGCAGTTTAAATAGCACTGGTTTTTCTCTTAAGGTTTATGGATGGGTTCCATAAAACCATTTGGATATTGTACTTTTTAATTAGAGCATCTTTCTCTATTTATTAATATTTTATCTTTATTGGTAACTTGAAGGTTTTTGCCTCTTCTTGAGACAAATTTGGGAAGATAGATTTCCCTAGTAACCACTCATTTCATCTAGATTCTCAAACATGTTGGCATATAAATTATATATTCCACCATTTTTACACCTCCTCCATATTTGGTATCATATTCTCCGTCTTATCCCTAACATTAGACATCTGTGTTTTTTTCCTTTTTTCTCCATCATAGGATTGTCTACTTTATTGACTTTTTCAAAGGACCATCTTGCTTTTTTTAAAATTTGTTTCTGCTTTGATATTTTCAATCGTTCTCCTACTTTCTTTTACTCTGTTTTATTGTTTTTCTAGTTCTCTATAATGAACAGTAAGTTCATTTCTTTTTTTTTTTTTATCTTTCTTAATTATTAGTATAAACATTTGAAGCTGTGGATTGTTACCAGAGTAGTTATATGTGGCTTTGACTGTATCCTATAGGTAGATAGTTCATTATTTTAATTTTAATTCTTTCTTTCATCTCTGAATGATTTGGGGTGTATTTTTCTTTCCCAAGTAGTTGTTTTTTAAAATTCGTTTTCATCCCCGGGGCAGAGGAGGACGTGGAACTTCTCTAGACCTACCCAAACCACACAGATTATGAGTGTGGGAGGTACAATTTCTCCCAAAGGAAAAGCGAGGGCTGTTTCCAAAAGAATTGGGAGTGGACGTCAGGCAGATGGAAGTGCCAGTTCTCTATTGTCAACAGAGCTGTTGAAGGATTAAATGAGATGATAGTACATGTAATTTACTTAGCACAGTGTCCAGCACAAACTATCCAAATAATAGTAATCAGATTAATGCCGCTTCCTCATGCCTTTTCCTACCGATGATCAGAATACAAGCATGTGCTCTCTGGCCCCCAAAGCTCTCTAGGAGAATATCTGCAAACTGTAGGTTACCCCATTACACATATAGATTGCCAGGTAATCCCCATGGCATGAGGGGACCTGTGGTTATGTCCTCATTTTACCGTGGGGAGCCACGAGGAGGTCTGAGTCCCCTGGACCCCGGGTTCTGGGCAGGCTGCAGGACTTTGCCCACGTGCCTTTGTGATTCACGAGCCTCCACACCATGCAATAAATGAGGCCATGTGCTCTCCAAGAAACATGGGCTCTGACCACCTGACATGTGACTGTCCAGGCCTGCCCCCTTTCTGCAGACCTGGGAAGCATCTGTCTCCGTGTCAGTAAACTTCCAGCATGTTCCATATAAGGAATATTCTTTAAATGAGGATTTTTTCTTCCTGCAGTCCATGTTTTGCATGATTTACATTAATTAGCGGGCACTGATTCATACTCCCAGTCTTCCGCATCTTGACAGGGGGCCCGAGCCTCACGCTGCGACTTCCTCCCGCAGTAGATAGAATTGCTTCGTGCTCTCTTAAAAAAAAAAAATCCTGATGAGCTGCTGCTCTGTTATTTCATTTGGAATTTATCAGGACAGTTTATGTGATCAAACCACACAAGTATAGTTCTGGGGGCCAGCACTCCCCATTTCTGAAATTTGAAAGTGATCTTTTCAAGGCAGAGCAGGAGAACATGGAAAAAAGTCTTTCATCTCCAACTTGAAAAGAGAGAGAGAGAGAATGGAAAGCATAAGATGGAAATGTGGCATATTTTCATGCTGTGGACGGGTTTTTTTTTTTTTTTTCCCCTCAACACAGCAGAATTTTCCTTATTAAATAGATAGCTGTGTGAGTAAAACCAAAACCAGACTCGGGATGGAAGTGGGCCGGGCAGCGATGGGAGAAACAAGAGAGCAGTGAGTCTCAGGGCTTGTGGCGGAGCCCGTGCCAGCCATGGCTTCAGCCCTGGGAGCGTCCGGCTGCAGGCGGACGCCACTCCGTGAAGCACGGTGTCCCCCAGCCAAAGAGAAGATGTCTGTTCAGGAGAGCCCCTCCTTTGTCAGCCCGGCACTCCCTCCTCGGGCCCGGGTGTCTTGTGGACAGACCCCAGTGGGGGGCCTGGACTCGCTGTCAGGAAGAGGGTTTGGCCACACGCCCCTGGGGCCGAGACCAGCCCAGTGCGGAGGGCATGTACAGCAGAGCGGGCTGAGGGCTTCTCACTCCCGGCCCTGGGGCGCTCTGTCCCACTGTGGGGGGCTGGTTGGCACTTCTGTTGCAGCCACAGTAGTGACGCCAGGCCCTGTGTGGGGCACGGAAGGAGGGAGCAGAGCAGAAGCTTGGCTGGGTAGCTGTCCGTCTCAGAGGCGGGCAAGCCACGCGGCCGATGCTGGCTGCCAGCAGCAGCACTGGGGGACAGCAGGCCACAGCAGGGGTCCCTGGGACCCTCGACCCTGTGCCAGCCAGTGGCTCCCAGCCCTCAGTGCTCGGCATGGCTCTCCCTCCCAAACCTTTAGAGTCAGACAGGCCTGAATTCAAGTCCTGACTCCCCCCCTTGCAAGCGGTGTGATCTTGGACCGGTCACTTTTCCTCCCCAAGCTCCCGTTTCCTAATCTGTGGAATGGGGACATGGCAGTACCAAGATGCCATGACACAAGCAAGGCCAGCTTTCCTGTCACAGCAAGTGGCTGTTACTGTTCTGGTTGTTTCCTCCAGCGCATCTGGACTTCCCAGTCTAACCCCAGTCCCTGGCAGTGCTCGGCCCCATGGCGGCCAGGGCCAGCAGCTGGGCCAATTACTGTCCATCTTAACAAGGCCAATAACACAGTGTCATCTGCTGCAGTAACTCCATATAAATAGGAAAGGAGCTGAGATGTCCCAGCCGTGCCGTCCCAACCCAGATGGAAGCTCCCAGCAGTGGCCTGTCTGAGGTGGGTGGCCACCACGTGGTCGGCATCTGGGCGCCATCCATGGTTATGGCAAACCCACCTCATGCGTCCCTCCCATGCATAGGCTGCTCCAAGTGGGGCCTGGCCACGGAGCCAGGCTCCAGGGGTCAGCTTAGCTTCTTGGGCATCTCCACGGTCCAGGCCCTGGGCCAGGAGACGCCTCATGACCACCGTCATTACCCTCAATCCCAGTCAAGGAAACTGAGGCCCCGGGAGGTGGAAAAGTTTGCCTGAGGCCACCCAGCTGGTAAGTGGCAGAGCCAGGGTGCCAAGTCTCCTGGCTCCAAGCCCCACACTCTCCCCCTCTCACCACAGCTGCCTGTCACGTGGCAGAGTTGGCGGGGCCCCCAGGCCTGGGTGGGCCCGCCGAGGATGGGACCTGGACCGATGTGCCATGACGGGTGCCAGGGAGGCCGTGGGAGGAGGCGGAAGATGGATCAAGGGATGGCGAGCCTTCTGGAGAGCGTCGATCCCAAAGGAGAAAGCAGGCGGGGAGAGTCGTCGCCTGGATGCTCCTGGGTCCGTTCATCTTGCCTCACCAGCCGCCAGGCACCAGAGGACTGGCTGGGGCAAGGAGAAGGGCTCACAATACGGCAGCCTGGACGGACCTGTGTTCAGATC
>CM053509.1:156854258-156902817 GCA_028627145.1 Eidolon dupreanum | reverse complement strand
TCCTGCCCCTCTGCAGAGGTGGAAAGGGACAAGGGCGGCACGGGCTGCGGGCCAGCCCTCTGCTTAAGCACCATACGCGCATGCGTCCTGACTGGTCGCAAGAGCTCTGTGAGGTCGGTGCCTTTGGTGACGAGGAGACTGAGGCACGGAGAGGTGACACGGATTGCTAAAGGCCACACAGCTAGTAAGCAGCGGCGCTGGGATTTGAACCTGGAAGTTTGTTTCGAGAGCCCACACTCTACACCAGTTCACCCCGCCTGCCTGGCAGGATGATGCTGACAACGAAGACGATGATGAAGAAGGAAAAAAGTAAGCGCTGATGATGCGGCAGGCGGTCTGGATAACACGTTATCATTTAATTCTCATGACAACCCTATAAGATAGAGATATTATTTTTATTATCCCCAATTTAGAAAGCAAGACACGAAAGCACAAATGATAAGTTACTTGCCCAGGGCCACTCAGCTGGGAAGGGCAGGCCTCAGGCTCAAACCCGGGTCCCTCTAACCCCAGCACCCACCACTGTGCAACCAGGCCCTTCGATATCTATCGAACAGCAATGCCAACTGCATACCCACTGCTGGGTGCCAGGCACTGTGCCGGGCATTGGAGACCTAGAGGTCACAAGGTGACCTGCCCTCCCACTTATAGCCTGTTGGGGGAAGACAGAACAGCAATCATATAAATAAACCTAAAACTGCAATTGTGAAAGAACGTATCCCTGGCCTGAGTAATGCTTCGGAAGGCTTTCTGGGGGATAAGGGATAGATAATTTATAGAAGTAATTTCTGCGAGATGATTTACGATCTTTTCAGATGCCTTTTGTTTCCTATTCTGTAGCATGAAAGTAACTGGAAATCAGAGACACGTTAATGAAATCGACGGTGTGGATGAAAAAGGGGCCACGTACTAAATCTGACAAGCTCAGGGGAGGTCTGCGTGGCGGGCCCTACAAACTCAGAGACCGGAAGTCACCACACAGGATGGCGTGAACATAAAAATCCCTAACTAAAGGCGGCCAGGGTGGGTAGTCACATCCCAGGCCTGTAGCTTTCTTGACCAAAGGTCCACCTTTACGTTAAGTCGGCGTGTCTATTGTCTTTTTGCATCTAAGATAACATACCTTTGAAATGCCAGTGTGATTTTCTTTTCCAGACCCCTCAAGGCACGCCCTGGGCTGAGTGCCAAGACCTCGGGACCCCTCGCCGGTATGCTACTGCCTGCACACCAGCTCTCTGTGCTGCAAATGCTCACTGTTCACCCTCCTGTATCCCACCAATGAAAATGACGCGCTTCTCTATTTTGCTTTTTTCTCCACTCCCCGGGATTCCCCCTTCTTTGCTTTCTCCCACCCCCCATAACCTACCACCAGTGAATTTCATGTTCTCCTCCTCCTGTCTCCCCTTATATTCTAATGCACAAAATAAGCTGCAAAACTGCCAGTCTCCAGAGCATTTTCTCAGTCGTTGAGATTTTTGCTTCTTGGCAATTGTCATCAGTTTGGCTCAGATCAACTCATAAACATTCTCTATGGGTTTGGACATTTCTTTTGTCGACAGTCAAAATGAACCTTGTTTCACCGTCCAGAGGTCAACATGCTGTTTCTCATTTTTACGGTTTCCCAGGCCAGGGACACGCAGGCATTTTGGTGGAGGTGAAGAAAAGAACGAGACCAAAAAACATCGAGCCAGCTCCCAGGAAATGGCTGGGAAAAGCCAAACCACAAGCTCCCTGCCTGATGCCTAACTGGCATCTGCGTACACGTGAACCGGCCATCAGAAGTCGCTTCCAGTCACGGCTGGGCCGCCCTGGACTGACCTTCTTGGCAAACTCGTCTATCTCCAGCAGTGGTTCCCACAGTGTTGTCCATGGGAACTCGTTAGAAATGAAAATTCTTGGGCCCCACCACCGACCCGAAGATTCAGGAACTCTGGGGTGGGCCTGGCAAACCGTGTTCTAACAAAAGCCCCCAGGTGATTCTGAGGCCACTGACGTTTAAAAGCCACCGAAGAAAGAGTTCAGTACAAGGGACCCGACATTGAGGGCCTACTATGTGTCAGGCACACAACAACTCAATTAACCTTTGTGATCACTCTGGGAATAAACAGTATTATCCTATCCTACGAATGAAGAAACGGCGGTCGGGAACCTCCCTAAGTTGCCCAACCTCACACTTCTTCACACTTCTGGAAAGCTGGAACGTTTAAAGTCTGTTACGACCATGAACTCTGCGTTCAAATGGGCCCAGGTCCGAATCCTGGCTTTGCCGCTTACGGGCTGTGTGGCTGTGGGGAGACCCCCCCCACCAGCCTCTCTGAGCCTGAGCTACTTCATCACGTAAGACGGAGATGGAGAAGTGAGCCTCTCCTGGAAGGTTCTGCTTCTGAAGACTCAAGGGAATGATCCACGTAGAAGGTCCCCCGCCACGCCGGGCACACCGTGTGTCATAGACGGCAGCTATTTTGTAAGAGCCCAGAGGCCTCTGAGCACCCCAGACGGATGTGACCGAGAGCGGGCACTGAGTCTCACGGGACCTCACTCGCGAGAGAGCCCCTGAGACTAGTGTAGTGCCGGCTACTCTTGTTTACAAATCATTTGATGGAATTTCTGGAACCTCAACTGCTGAGAAGCCACAAATTAGGAGAGGGACGAGGGGCCGGAAGGGAAGGTGATTGCTCCCATGGAACAAAGAGCTAGAAAAATAGTAACAGCTGCCTAGGGCTGACAGGCCTTACAGGGCACTGTTTACAGAGCCCTCCGCCCAACTGCCCACAGTAAAGTTGGTCCACTCGGGGTGAGAGGTTGGCAGTGTGACTGGCTGAGGCTGACAGAGGCTGGTATGCATATGCACGTGCATGCAGGTCTTTATGAAAAGTTTAATGAGAATGGATACAAAAAATTAAAACAAAAATTAAAACGTTGGATGTTTAAAGAATAGCTTTCGAGTCAATTCGATTATCCACAACGACCTGCAGAGCTGAGGTCTCCCCATGACGGCGGCTGGGAGGGCAGGCTCCCGGCCCAGCCCGCCCAAGTTCAACGCCGGCCCGCCACTTACTCACGTCTGACGCTGGACAAGCTGATTAACCTCTTAAGCCTCGGTTTCTGCATCTGACGACTGGGAGACAATCAACGAACCTGCCTCATGGGGTGGTCGTGAGACCGGCACGTGCCCCGTGACGTTACGGAGCACTGTGGGGGGCGTGCACGGGCGCTGTCCCCAGGCGGGCTCTCTGCCCTGTTCAGAGGGCTATTTTCATTGGTTAAGCAGACTTCATTCACAGCCCACGGACAACGGTAGGGGCAGGAAAGCACTGTTTTGGCTGAAGAGCTGTGAGGTCCTGGGGACAGTGACAGATATGCAGACTAAGAAAGGATAACGACGGGAGGCCATCCGGAGAGATACAAAGCAACGTGATCTTCAGAGGACCCGGATGCGTTAAAAACCCAAGATAATAGGGCTCCTCCAGGTGAGTAACGGGAGGGAGCCAGCACTGACCGGGGCCGGCTGTGTTCTGGGCATGGTGCTAGGGGAGCTGTGCTCTCGTCATTCCCTTGTTCCTCCCAGCCGTCCTGGGAGGGTGGTATTATTATCTCCAGTTTTTAAATGAGGAAACTGCGATGCACAGAGGATAGGTAAATTTCAGAAGTCACGTGGTTAACGACGGGTAGAGGTAGGACTCAAACCCGGCTAGTGGCAGAACTCACACCCCCGAGACATGGTCCAGCAGTGTGGAGCCTGCCATGTGTCCGTCCTTCCTTTCACCCTACCCATTCATCCCCTGTTGGCACCTGCCACCGGCCAAACCCGACCCAAGGCTGGGGGCAAGGGAATCCACCGAGGCAATCCATGCGGGTGAGCCTCTGGGCACAGGGCAGGGTGCCAAAGAGCAGATCTGGGCCAGCAACCGGAGAATAAAGAGCACTGTGGAAATCTGACCCCTGCCCTCCAGGGTTTCGGCTCAGAGCTGGGATTTACCTGGCCCAGCCCAGCGAGGGTGAGACAGAGGGCAGTGGGTGGTCTGGAGGCTGGCGGGGCAGAAGCAAGCCTCCTGCACTGCTGTCCTAACTCCCCACGGGGCCTGTGTGGATGCCCCGAGCGGCCCCACCCCAGACCCACTAGTCAGAGAGCCCAGAGCAGGTCTGAGCATCTCCAACCCGGAAAGATGCGGAAACGATCCATTCTGATTTTCAAGGGCTGCAGCTGCAAAGTTCTTGCCTCTCTCTGCTACAAAGTCGCCCCTTCTGCGTTTGGGTCAGCAGGGCTAGGGTACCATGCTGAAAACAACTTCCGGCAAGCCCAAGGAGGCCCGGAGCTCCATCCCCCTGTCAGACCATCTCAGGAGCTACCTCAAGGGCCGAACGCACGGGGCCACGTGGGCGGCAGCGCCGACCCGTGCAGCACGTCCGCGGCACGGCGACCCCGCCCCCACGCCGCCCCCAGGTATTTCCGTTAGTGCCCGGGGTGGGGTCTGCGTCCCCCACCTTCCTGTTGGCACCTGTTCCCCCACACTCCTGGGGAATGGTCCCCGTCACTGCCCAACCGTCGGTGCTGGCTGTGGTCCCGACTGTGGGTCACCACAGAAGTCTATCTGCAAATCTTCACGGCACGACACGGTGCGGCTGGATCCTCGCCGTGTCGGTCACGCCGCGTTCCTGTCAGCAATTCTTCCCAGGCCCATCCTGCCTGGGTCCGACCCCTGGTCACTGTGTCCTCGACACCGCCCTAGTGCCTGTCTCCCCACCCCTCACCTGGACAGCCCCTCGAGTTTCCTAATGGAATTCCCAGTTCTCATGTTTTCCCCGCTGGACCATTCTGCAGCTGACGACAAGAGGGACGTCGAGAAAAGGCAAACCGGAGCGCACCATGCCCGGCCTACAACCCTCCGGTGGCCTCCACTGCACTCTCAACAAAACCTAGGGCCTCGCCTGGCCCACGGGGCCTGCCCCGGCCTGCCTCCTCCCCCCCGCCCCCCACCGTCCCCCGCCCTCGCACTTGTCCCCACTGCTTGGTCACACCGGCCATTCCACTCCTCGGACAGGCCAAGCTCGTACCCGTGCCTCGGCCTCATGCATGCTGTTCCCGCTGCACGGCTGCCTTCTTCCAGTCACCCTCGCTCTTAGAAACCTCCCCTCGGTACCCCGTTAACGCCCCCTTCCCATTCCCGCTCACCCCCCTCTTTCCTTATTCCACTAACTGGTTTCATCAGTCTTTGAGACGATCTCACCTCTTCACTGTCCGCCTTCTCAAGGAGACACACCCTCCAAAAGGCCGACGCCTTGTCTGTCTGATTCGCTGCAGCGTCCCCAGCATCTGGCACCGTGTAGGTGCTCAGTGAGTCTCCACGGGATGTCTGAGCGGCTGTCCCCGACGGGACTGGTGGGCGGGCCTTTTGCTTGCTCCGTGGCACTTTATCACCTGGCCCTAAGTCTCCCGACCCAGCACTGCCGGAGCCCCGGGTCTCATCACGTGACCTGAGGACAGCTCCTCCGGCCTCTGCCGAGAGCCTGCGCTGTCCTGAGGCTCAGAGCTGCTCCGTGGGAGCCAGACTGGGGGTGCCATGGTGGATACGGCCTGAGGCCCGCGGGCCTGGGTCTGGGCCTTCGCTCCACCACCGCCCAGCTGTATGCCCCAAGGGAAGCTCCTCTACGTCTCTAATCCTTGCTTTCCTCAGCTCTAAGAGGAGGACAAGGATGGTACTTACACAGCGAGTTGTGGGAGTAAAGAAGGTCGCTGACATAGGTATTTAGCATAGTGCCTGGCACCCAGTTAATATTCACCCAGTGCTGAATCTGCTATGATTTCCCATGAAGGCGTCTCCCTTCTCTTTCCCCAGAGACCCAAGTGCACACACCCTCCTCACATCTGCTCCTGGAGAGACCCTCCGGCTCTCGCAACTCAGCTGGATCCCAGCTATAAATACATTTGTGAATGGCGGCTCCCCGTGGGTTCATTAAGAAAAAGGAAATAACGGATTTAAAGAGACATGGTTGATATCTGCATCCACAGAAACGAACAACACGAACAACACGTGGCCCTGTCCTCAAGGAACTCACATTCCAGGAGAGAGGAGACCAGAGCTGCAGCAAATGATTCACTGGGGCGGGGGGGAGGGGTCAGCCCGTCATGTGGTGCATGGGCCAGTGTCCTCAGAGCAGCTCCGTCTAAACATGAGGTGAGGTGGTGGCATTAGCTGTTCAAACACAGAACAGAACCTCATGGCAATTCAGGTCAGATCCGGCCACTGAATAAATCTGTGCTGAACTTTTTATAAAAGGCTTGCTGTCTGTCTTAGAGCTTTTGGATTTGGATTCGTGGGTGAGGGCGTGGGAGCTCAGAGTCAGGGCCAGGGTACCCGTCAGGCACAGTGGCCACGGTGCTTGGGGCTCATGATACCTCTAGGGACTCCTTTTAAAATGAGAACAAAAAGTGAAGTTTTAGGTTAGCAAATGCTTTGATACAAAATATGAACATATCTGTCCTTCTATGAGCAGTCACAGGAGACGGATTTTCACGTTTCTCACGAAGGCGAAGCGCCTGGGGCCGGTGGACGACGTCTCGGAGCCATGCCTGGGGCACTGCCCTCGCAGACAGAAAAGAGAATCATCGCTACCCTCCCCCTCCACCTGCCGAGAGGCTCGAGGGAGAGAACAAAGGGCAAAGCAGTCTGGGAACGGGCTGTGCCATGCGGAGGAGAGGGGCCAATACGGGGAACGTCACCGTCTCCCGCCCGCACTTGCCAGGAATACGAGTGGACATCCGTCCCTCTGCGGCGTCACCCACGCCTGGCAGGGTGGCCCAGCACAGCGACGCCGACCTTCCTGCACCTGCCTAGCAGATGGAACAGTGGAAAGGGGAGGAGGGCACCTCGGAGCCAGAGCAGTGGAGTAGGGAGTTACTTGGGACCCCCAGAGCCAGCCGGGGACCCTCAGTGGTCTGGATGCAACCGCATGACGTCAGGGCAGCTGGCTTTCTTTCGTTGGGTTCCCCTCTCCCTTCTCTTTCTAGTCAGACTCCCACATGGCACTCCGTGCTACCCTAGGTCCCGAGACCCTGAGTTAGAAGACGACGTCTGGAAGGCTGCGCTCCTGGGTAGCTGTTCGGCAGACAGGTATCATGTGCTCTTTTGTGCTCGGCCTCGAGGGTGATGCTCTGGACGGAGCCTGGAACAAGGCGGTCCCAGGCTCTGCCCTCGGCCCGCAGATGGCATCTGCCCACCTCCCTACCAGCATCAGCACCTCTGCCTGGTGGCTCTCCCCTAGCCTCGGGAATGGGAAGCTCACTCCACCGGGCTCTTGTCAGAGGCCTCATTTATCTGCCCAGCCAGCCACCTCCTTGGGCCCCAGGAGAGGGAAGCAACACTGTCCACAGCTCACTGCTCCCTGGCATGAGAACTTCGGCAGGTTATCTGTCAGGGGGCTGGCGTCCCCCTCCACTGACCCTCACACTGCCTTCAGTCCCCTCATCTCCTGTTAGGGACGAAGGTCTTGGCTGACGCACACAACATTCCAGAAGCAACGATTTTTTAAAAATTTATGTAGGATGGGGATGATTTTAAACAGCTTCAGAAATGTCCTGTAAAGTTTTTATTATGAAGATACAAAGAAAATGAGCAAACAACATCATCTCCTCTTTCTGCTCCTCGGCATGCCTCTCCCCTCACCCCCTTGGGGATGGGCCCAGGATCAGCTGCAGCATGAGTGCACGGGGACCAGGCCGAACGAACATTCCTCAAAATACTGTTATGATGACAAAATGAAAACCAGGCAACTAACGTCTCAGCAAATTGGCTTTGAGTAAATTGACCTGGAGCCCAAACTCTGGTGCTCAGATGGGGCTTAATAAATATTTGTTGACTGAACAGCAAATGTCTTTGACTGTTAAGTGATATCCACGCTCGAGAAGCGCTGCCCTGACTCTGTCCCCTGGCAGCGGGTTGAGAAGTCAGGAATGAAATGGATCATCCACGAGCTAACGACAGGCTCTCAGAGCTGCTTTGTAACTGAGCATGTGCTCTCTGCTCACATTTGTTTGGCAACCACGTTACAGACAGTGTCTTCAAAGGGCCTCCCGTGCTGCTTGGACATCCCCCCGTGACACGGGGCAGCACAGGGTGACCAGCGGCACGGCCTTGGAATCCTCACGTTAAATGCAAGTCTCCTAAACATGTCACAGGGCCAGGAGACACGTGGCTTCCCGGCCAGGCACGGGGCAGCGAGTCACAGGACCTGACCGCAAGGCCTCCAGGAGAGGAGAGGACCAGCTGGTCCACTATCGGCTTCGAGGCAGCCGCTTCATTAAATCCGGATGGACGGAGGCTCTTGGCAGTTTCGTGGGCAGTTCCACGCTCGGACACTCCCCTAGGCCTTTCCAAGACCAGCAGACCAGGAGAGGAGAGACCCTGCACTGTGCCCCTTAACCATGGGTCAACTTCACTGGAACCCTGACCACTAAAACTGCCAAACCTCCTCACATCTGAGAAGTCATCAACTAATAAATACGTCATAGTCTAGTAAAAAACAAAAAGTGCTGCCAATTAAATGCTGACATGCTATTAACCTTAAGATGCATCTTGATTTCAGAGATATTAAAACAAGAAAAAGGAGGTTAGAATCGAGGAAACACAATTTGTTCCCAGGACGACTGTGTTCCTGCTGGCTTTGATGTCGGTCTTAACCCCAGGCCTGTCACTTCCCAGCTATGTGGCCTGGTGCAAGGAACTTCATTTTGCCCAGTCTCTGTCTTCTTGTTAGTAGAACAGAATGGTAATACTGCCCAAAAAGAAAAAAGATACCCCCCAAAAGGTTGAGCTTGATGATTAGTACATCGCAGGTAGCTACATAAATAAGGTGCTCTAACAAGGCTCGTGGGGACAATGCATTTTGCCATCTTCTGGTGCCCCGGTGGGTACACTGAGCTGAACCAATCTATGAATTATTGGGGCTGATATTTCCTAACAGACTATGACCAAGACCAGGGAGGAGAGAGATATGGGATGTATAAAAATAAACCAAGTGCAAATTCCAGGACTAAAAAATATAGTACCTGACATAAAACATATTTTGGATGAAATTAATAGATTAGATGCTATAGAAGAAAGAATCAGCAAACTTGAAGACAGGTAATAAAAAGATCCAAACTGAAGAACAGTGAAAAAAACAGATAAAAATAAAAAAATACACAGAGCTTCAGTGACCAGTGGGATAACACCTAGTGTGTAAATGGAGTCCCAGAAGGAGAGGGGAGAGAGGACTGGGCGAAAAAATATTTGAAGGAATAATGATCAACCCACAGATCTAAGAAGCTCAATGAATCCCACATAAAATAAATACAAAGGAAAAAAAAAAAAAGCACATCTAGTCACACCACTGTCAAACTACTAAAAGTCAAAGATAAAGAGAAATCTTTAAAAAAGTCAGAGGGGGAAAAAAAACCCATCATGGACACAGGAATAGCAAGAAGGAAGAGTTCTTATGAGAAATTACATAGGCTAGAAGACAATAAAATGGTGTTTAGAACGTTCTAAAAGGGAAAAAAAACGTCAGTTTGGGATACGTGAAGCCTGAAATGGTGGTGAGACTTTGCACTCCCCCCCACACACACTCCTGCCTCGTACAGAGCATGTCAGTACGACATCTCAACGTTCCCAGCAACAACAAAGAAATGGCCACGACGCGGTAACACGTGAAATCATTTACACAAACCGTGGGGCATAACTAAGATTCTTTGTATTCTCCCGCCGTGCGAACATCAGACATTTTTCAACCTCATGAAAACCGTAAAAAGAAAGCCGGAAATTCCCTTCTCCTCGAATGCTCTTAGCCACGTGGTGCTCTGGTCCAACGGGCTGGTGGACCTGTGAGGATGGAGCTCCTCGAGGTCGGGGGGAACTCCAAGATCCGGGAGCCCTCACGGGAGAAGCCCGACAAGGACGATGGGAGCAGGGATGAGCAGCAGCAGCACCCGCATTTCCTGAGCAGCTGCCGAGGGCCGAGTGCCAGGCCTCGCGGGGAGAGCCCCCGGTGCGTTATTCTAATCCCCACTCTAACCCCGAGGACCACTACCATTTCTTTTTTTTTTTTCTAAAATGAAGACACAAAGTCTGAGAGAGAGAGAGAGAGAGAGAGAGAGAGAGAGAGAGAGAGAGAGAGAGAGAGAGAGAGAGAAAGCCAGAAAGCTGCCCAGTTAGTGACTCTGGGCCTCAGCTCCTCGCTGCCCCCTTTCCCCGGTGAGCCGCCCACGTGGCCCACTCCGCTCCACGGGCCATGCCCCACGCCCTGGGGCACAGGGGACTCACGGCCAAGCGAAGGAGTTAATAAAAATGACTACAGCCAACCTTCACTGAACACGTACTACGTACCAGCCATTGTGTGTTACGCTTAATGCATCGCATTTAACGTTCACAACGGCCCTGCGAGGTAAATCGTTGCTTTCACAGATGAGGGCAGTGAGGCTCCGAGCGGCCGAGTGGCAGGCCTAGGGTCTGACTCCGCAGCTCAGTGTCCCCAGCAGCACACTCCACTGCCCATGGCCACCGGAGGGGCAGCGGTTGTGCAAAGAGGTCAGGGCGGGGCCACCCTGGAGCTTCTCTCCCCCACTTGATGGGACCCTTGGAGCTCTGAATTGTGAAAGCAGATTTGTCTTCAAGGGACTTGGGCTGTGCCTGTTCCCAGAAGCTGGGAAAGTCCCGGGCACCCCCCACCCAGTGAGTCCCACCGCCCCCGACCGCCTCTCCTCCCGGGACGGCTGCGACCATCTCCCCCCAGCTCTGGGTGACTAGTCTGAAGCTCCCATCGACCCGGGCTCCACTCAGCGACGAATGGGGGCTTCTAAATACAAAAGCGCGTCGGAACGGTGTCTTGCTTACAAACTTGCAGAGGCTCCCCGCTACCCTTGGGATAAAGTGCCGCCTCTCACAAGGCCCCACCTGCTCCCCATCTCTTCTCAGCCAAGTGCATGTCCCCCAGCTCCTGGAAAGAACACCTGCAGCTGCTCCCGCCTCGGGGTCTGCTCCGGTCACCACAGCTGTGTGACAAATCACCGCCCACACTTAGTGGCCCGAAACCACCATTTTTACACCCTTGTGGGTTCTGTGGTTGGCAGTTCAGATATGGAACAGCGAGACGGCTTCTCTCTCAGGTGTCTGGGGTCTCTCTAGCTGGGGGGCACTCGATGGCAAGGGGCTGGAATCACAGAGAGGCAGCTTTCCTCACACGTCTGGGGGCCGATGCCGGCTGTCAGCTGCGACCTACGCTACCCGTGGCCTCTGCATGGCAGCTTCCGGGTAGCCGGACTTCTCAGGCGCCAGCTTGGCTCGGGCCCCAAAAGAGAGTGTCCCAGTGAACCCGGCAGAAGCTGCCTGCCCATTCTCACTCAGCCTGACAATCAGGCAGCGTCACTTCCACTGTGTTCTGCTGGCTACGAGCAAGCCGCAGACCCACCCAGACCCAAAGGGAGAAGGAAGAGGCCCTACCGCTCCATGGAGGAGTGTCGAGGTCTCACTGTGGGCCAGCAGAGACTGGGAGGGCCATCTTTGGAAAAGCAATCCACCCCACGGCCTTCACACACGGTCGTCTCTCCCCTCTCCAACCTCAACACTGATTCTTACCCATCACGCGGGTTTCGGCCGAAGCCCCACTTCGTCAGGGAGCCCGCCCTCATGGGGCTGCCCCGGCTCTATCCGGCCTCCGGCTTAGATGCTCCCTCAGTGCCCAGCGCTTCCCGTGTACCCCCCATCTGTCTGTCTGTCTCCCCTCCTGACTGTGAGCTCTGTGAGGACAGGGACTTTGCTTCCCTGGTGTCGGCTCGAGTATGTTTCCAATAAACACATCCTGGAGAAGAGAGACAGAGAGAGAGAGAAAGAGGAAGGAGGAGAGAAGGACATACGCCAGCCTCCAGGCTGTCGAGGGTGCAGCTCGAAAAGAATTCACCTCCATCTTTGTGCCTTTGCTGACCCTGAGCCCCCAGCCTGCCACGGCCCCACCACAATGGCTCACCGTGGTGCAACGAGGACCCTTTGGAGAAGCCAGAGTAGGTGAGCATCTTCACCCCCACCGTAGATGTGTGTGTGGGTGGGGGTGGGGGGTTCCTGTCCAGCCCATCTGTCTAATTAACGTTGTGGCCCATAAGATACTGGGGGCTTTTGGCAAAGACCCACCTTCTAAAAAGGGACAGGGCTGACAAATGGCAAAGGGAGACGGTCTGATGAGCAGAGCGGTGGTGAAAATGAGCAAGGGGGTAGGGGGGCATGATGGACCCATGAGCCCAGGGACCAAGGACATGTCCCAATCTGTACCCAAACATCGGTACCACCACCACCACCATCACTGATTTTTTTTTTAAAGGACAGTGCAACCACCAACATTTCAGGTGGCCGCGGTCCAGCGGAGGGACACACCTGCGTCTGGCTGCTCCCTTCCCGGTACTCGCCCCCCCACCCCCATCCTGCAGGACTGCTTACTTTGCGGGGCCCGTGCTGCCTTCACCTCTCCTGCTCTGACTCTGTCAACACTCACAAGCTCCACACACCGGTGACAGACTGCTGAGGACCGGTGGACCCCCATTCTTTGTTCCTCGAAAAAGCCTGAGGGGAGGGGCTGGTTCACGGCAACCGCTGGCCCACCTGACCCCAGAGTCTTGAGTTCGGACCACCGAGGCGTCCCTGCCCTGGGCCGAGCCATCGCCACTGCCCTGGAGGCGGGTTACTCATGTCAGCTCATTTGCTGCTGCTTTGGGAACGGGATGCCAGGGAGGCGAGGGGACTGAGCCCCGGCCGCCCAGGTAGGAGGTGACACAGCATTTCTCCCGCGCTGCCTCGCCCCAGCCTGCGGCGTTTCCACTCTCCCCGGCTCCTGCCTCCCGGTACCTTCCACAGCACAGATGCCGCTGGCTCCCGTGCGGACAGCCTTGGGCTCCCTTCCCCAGGGTTTGGAGCTGGGAGTGAGCCCTCCGGGAGGCCGTCTGTGCGGGGGCTGCCCCGCCTGCAACTCTGCGGGCAGTGCACAGCAGAGCACCCGGCTCCCTGCTGCCCGCACGTCAGCTGCCGGCACAGCTGCAGCGGATCGAAACCCGCTACCTGAGTCAGAGGAGAAGCTGTCCGCGTTGCAAAGTGCACCAGGAGCTGCCCCAGCTTTGGGAAGCAGGCGAGCCAGGGAGCAGAGCTGGCCAGGCGGCTCGTGCCAGGGAAGGAGGGGGCCCTCCGAGGCCGCCAAAGCGGGCTGGGGCGGGAGGGGCCAGGCCAGCTGGGGCCGGAGCTAGTGTGACATCACCGGGCGGCCCGCCTCTGTCTGGGGCTGAGGGGAGGCCCGGAGCCTTTCTGGGGCCTGGGGGATCCTCTTGCACTGGTGGGTGGAGAGAAGTGCCTGCAGCCAACCAGGGTCAGGCTGTGCTCACAGTTTCCTCCGGCGGCATGTAAAGGCTCCACAAAGGAGTTGGGAGTTCAAATGAGGCTGCTGCAGACGGCCTGGGGACGGACGCGAGGCAGCCCTGAGCTGTGCCGCCCGGGTCGGGACCTGCACAGCACGGCCCGCAGGCAGCCGCCGGCCCCGGCCGCACCAGAGGGCAGGGTGTGAGCAGCTCCGAGGGACCCGCGGCCAGCCCCATCCCAGCCTGGCCCGAGCCCCACCGGGCAGGCACAGCGGAGCCAGCACAGGCCAGTGAGGCAGGGCTGCTGGGTGGCTGGCCGGCCTGAGACTCGGGACCCCTCCTGGAGGCCATGGACGGGCTGCCCCGCTGACGGCCAAGCATGTGAGCAGCTGCCCCGGAAGCAAGCAGGAGGGACGAGGTAAGGGGCCAGCTCCGTGGCGCCGAGGGGTGGGGGCGAGCGGCAGCAGCCGGCCCCGGGTCTGGGGCTCAAGACCCCAGAGCCCCCCGGCTGGGGGTGTGTGTACAGCTGCATCCCGGAAGGTGTCACCCCTGCTTTCGCTGGGAGCCAAGCGAGGCGTGTGCCGGGGCAGGACCTGCAGACGCCTGGGCAGAGGGTGGTGCCCCGGGCACGAGCGCGTGGGCTGGGGTTCCGAGGCCCCACTCTGCCGCTCGGACAAAGAGCCTTTGGGTGGTGGCAGTGGCTCCTGGGCACGGCCCGGGCTGGGGTGTGTGCACGGGTGCGTGCTGTGTGTAGGCGTGCGCTAGAGGGGACAGCGGACCGAAGGCGTTGCGGACGGCAGGGGTGGCCGAGGACTCAGGAAGTCGTTTTGAAGTTTTGGGTCCCTCTGCACTCCGGCTAGGGGGGGGACGATAGGCAGGCAAAAGCAAGTGCACCTGGCAGGAGCCGGGAGCCTTGTTCAGAAAGGCCCCCGGAGCCCAGCAGTCTGCGCTCACGCCCACGGCGGGGTGCAGAGGGGCGAAGGGCTCCACGCTGGAAGGGACGCGGCAGCCGGTGACGTCTGCCTGGGGCAGGGTGCTGCCCTGGCTTTCGCTGCACGCCTGACGACACCTGATCCCTCCCCGCCCCGCACGCTACCCCAGGGAGCCCAGGCCTCCGGCAGACGGGACACGGCTGGGAACTAGGGGAGGGCTCCCCAGCGCCGGGCGGTGGCGGTGGGGGGGGAGGGCGACAGCGCGGGCTCCACATTCCGTGTCCCTTGAAAGCGCTCCGTGTTAGATAACATTTCCAAACAGAAACTCTCCCCTGATCCCTCCCTCTCCTTCTGTGATGATATGTGTGTCACGGGTCGGCTACTGCCCGTGCCGTGGGATTACGAGAGCTCGCAGAGGCTGGATCGGTCACTGAGGGAGGATCTCCTCTCAGCGGGCTCTGAGGAAAGCTGAGAACGCCCCTCCCGAAGCCGGCCCAACGCCCCCCACGTGTGCCGTGCCTCACTGAGGCACAGCAGGGTAGAGCCCACGAGCTGGGTTCGAATCCTGGCTCTTCCACTTGGGAGCCAAGTGACTCCGGCAGAACGCTTAGCCTAAGCCTCAGTTTCCTCTTCTGAAAAATGAGATAATGATAGTGCCCATCTCTTAGTAACCGCTAATACGTCTATTCCACTTATAAAACTTACCCTGACCCAACCTGTAGAATCTTCACAACCTGTACAATCTTCACAACCGCCCCATAACATAAGAACTACTACCTGTCACCACTTACAGGTGAGGAAACCGAGGCACAGAGGGTAAGCAAGGTGCCCAAGGCCACACGGTTAGGAAGGGCCAGCTCCGGGACTTGAACCCAGCACCCTGAGCCATGCTCCACAGCCTTCTAGGAGGATCATGAGTGGTTTTGTCGCACCGCAGAAAATGCTAGTCACCGATTATTATGAACCGTAACAATCAGAGTCGCAGAGAGAGAAGAGCAAGAGACCCAGGCTGCCTCTCTGCCCTGACACATCGTGGCAGGGTGTCAGGAAATCCGCAAGGCTGCCCACCCCGGGGGTCCTTCCAGCAGCCCGAGGGGTTTTTTTTTTTTTTTTTGCGTCTGGGGTGAACACGGCACATCCGGGTCCTAGAAGCCCACACTGAGGAAGAGGGCAGACGCACTGACAAAAGGAATTCGGGGTGTCCGACGGCAACCTTACAGGACAAGCGTCCTGCCACCTGCATGGGCAACACTTGTCTGCCTGTTGGTACCCCAAGCGGAACGGCAGTGGCTGAGGGAAGTGAGCTACATCCGTGCTGCAGGAGGCCCACAGAGCAGGAGGACCCGTGCCAAGCCTGTCCTGGGGTTGTGGGAGGCGAGGTAAAGACCCCTCCCCCCAACCCCACCCCTATCACCAAGTCTGGCCACCTGGTGGCCAAGTCTGCTGGAGCTGACACCAGCCAGCACTGGTGTATCTTAACCCAGGATGGGAGCTTCTCTCCTGTGGCCCCAGAGGTCTCAGTGGGCTTCCGGAACTCCGGGAAGCGTTTTGAAAAGCTGACATTAAATATTTGCTTCTCTCGCGCAAGGCCCCGGGGCTGCACAGGCTCTGGCCTGGCACCACAGCGGCTCAGTGTGCTCTCTGGGCAGCCCGGGCCGAGCAGAGGCTCTGACTTCACAGGCCTGGCTAACAAAAGTAGGATTATTAGTCCATAAAGGCAGTCGTGAATACAGCACATGGCCCGGGAGGGGACGGCACGGTATGGCTTCCAAGCTCAGGGGCAGAACACCTAAGCCATGCCTCCTTCTGCTCCTCCACCCACAATGACTTAAGTACCCACTGGGCTAAGAAAGGCACACTCGTTATCTCATTTCATCCCTACCACAACCTACGAGGGAGGTTCTAGTTTTTAGCATCTCATTTTACAGATAAGAAAACTAAGGCTCAGAGAAGATAAGCGACCTGCCCAAGGTCACACAGATGATGATGATGATGTGAAACTTGATTCCTGGTCAGTCCGGCTTCAAAATCCGTACCTTTTCCCCACCTCACCACGCTGCCCTGTTCAAGGCATCTTGACTTCTGATCTGATCCTGTCACTGGGTCCCTGCCCGTGGCCTTTAGCAGCAGCCCAGTCTGTTTGGTTGCTGCCCTACAGAGAGCTAAGTGCTGGCCTAATGTGGACGCCGCGCTTGCTTGTTGCAGAAGCCCACCTCTGAGACAGGACGGGCATTATTGCCGCCTCTCTTACAGACGTGCCTCCGCACGGCCACACAGCATGCCTGTGGCTAACGTGGTCAGGGGGAGAAGGAGCAGGATTCTGAGCCGGGCTGCCTGACCTCAGAGACCCGTGCACCTGGTCCTTGGTACGGCTGCACCCCCGTGTCGGCACCTCGGAACTCGGGCACCAGCTCGGCGGGGCAGAGCCTCGGGCAAACATCCATCTGTGTGCCCGAGATACCACCCACGCGTTCCCTGCGCCCTGCCTGGAGACTCCAGGGGCTGCTGCAGGATCGGCACCAGGTCCTCAGGGTCTATAGCGGGCCACACCTGAGCAATTCCTCAGAAGCCATCGGGGAGATGGCACCTGGTAGCTAACGTCAGAGCAAACAAAACCGACAGCAGCCCCGCCCAAGGCAGGTACACACAACTCTGGCCTCTCCATGAATCACAGCTTGTTTCATCTGAAATGGTCTCCGCAGACAGCAGTCAGAGGCGGAGGGGGCTCTGCCTCTTTGCACCCCCAGCCCAGTGGGGGGAGGCGGAGGGTGCATCTAATCACACATGAGTGCACAGGGCAGACTCACACGAGGAAGCACGTGGCGCCGTCCCCACTTTACAGAGGAGGAAACTGAGGCTCAGAGGGTGCGGCCCCTCTGCCAGGGTCTCCCCACTAGTGGGCTGAAAAGCGGGGATTCAAACCCAGATCTGGGCTCATTCCACCCCAGCCCGCTGCCATCCTGGACAAACACACTGTGCAAATCTCGAGAATGAATCAATTCATTGAATAGCATTTCTTTTCTGTGAATTTATATAAAACGCCCCAAATAGAAGGGTTATTCAGCCACTGGCAGCTCGGAGTTTGCGGTGATAGGTCGCACCAGAACCTCATTCTGAGGGTAGGTTCTATGACAAAAACAGAATTCCCTCACTTCCACTGTAAGCCCCTATGACCAACTTAATAACGGCTTGGGGTGGGGGGCGGAGACACTGCAAACATCACCCTGTGATGCTGTAAAGCACTGTGAGACGTTACTGTCCCGCTACATGTACACATCGCTGTAAGACACAGTCTGACCACAAAACGCTTCATGGGTGTATGTGGGGGGGGGGGGGCAGCAGGCAGGCCTCTTACAATCAAGCTATTGTGTCAGGTCTATTCTCTGGCAGAACCGGCCTATCTTGGGGACCAGCAGCCCCAGAGCCTCAGCTTCCCCCTGCTGCCTCGTCCTCCAGCAAGGCAGGCCCAAGGTCATCTCGGAGAAGCCCTGGGCACACTGTTCTCATCCCCAAAAGATGCCCGAGGACCCGCCTAGCTCCAGCAATGCCCAAACTCCTGCCCAAGTGGTCCCACTCTGACCTCCACGAAGGAAAAGTTGTATGTCTTAGTCACCACCGAACCTCCAATACCGGGCAGAGAAGCCATCTGTGGTGTGAGTGAATGAAGGAATGAATGAATGAGTGCATGAAGCAAGCCTAAGACCCAGGCGAACGAGCCGCTCAAGCCTGGGGAGCCACATCATTCCCCCCCGCCCCCCCCATCCCATGTTGTCCAGCCAAGGTCTCTTTTGGGATGCGCCTTCTCCCACCCCGTGGTTCCCCCGCCCCTCGTCCCAGCTAGATTAAGTGCCACTGCAGCCTCCCAGGTCTCCCCATCGGGCACGGATCACTGCATTACAAATGCCTGCTCTCATGTCACCTACGATCGTGGGCCCCCGGAGGGCAAGGGCCTTCCGTGTCCCTGCTCTGTCCCTCGCCCCCAGCACAGGGGCCGGCATGGGGGAGATGCTCAGGAAATATGCTCGACGAAGGAGGTCCCTGAATTCCCGCGTGGTACCCCAGGTGCCGCCCCGCCTACGGGGTAGGCAGAGGAGGAATCGCCCTGAACTTGCTTGAAAGGCGCTCGCGGTCTGGGGGTACACAACACGCCGTGTCGTGGGTGCTGTGACGGAGGGAGCCCAGCTGCTCCTGGGAGCTGGAGGGGCCCTCACTGCACGTGGAGGGCTCCGCGGAGAGGCGGCCTTGTGCGGTCGGCTTTAGGAAGGAAGACAGGCACGTGGCAGGTGAGACACGGGGGAAGGTGCCGGAGCAGAGAGGACAGCGTGAGCGGAGGCAGGGAGGTGTGACGAGCGAGGCCGCTTTTAAGCCGGGCTCTGACAGGATGACCAGATTTAAGTTTCAGAAAGACGGGCCTGGAGCGGCACTGTCCCCAAGGCAGGGAGGCCGCTTGGGACTGCGTGGAAAAGAGCCTGGCTCTGGATTCAACAAACCTGGTTCCAAGCCCAGCTCCACCTCTTGGGAGCCGTGTGGCCCTGGGCAAGTGCCTGCATCTACTACCCCTGTTTCCTCATCTGTGAAATGGGGATAGTCTCAGCCCCTTCCTCACAGAGCCGCTGGGATCAGTGAGGCCGACACAAAAGGAGCTTGTCCTAGTGCTCGAAGGATGAGCCCGTGCCAACTACTCAGCCTGGCCCAGAGGAGCAGCCCCAGTCAAGGCCTGGTTCTCGCTGGAAGCCACCTGGGACAGCGCTGTCCACCCAGCCCCTGGCTTCTCCCTCTCCTCTGGAGCTCCCCCAGTTCCAGGGCTCCAGAGCACACGAGGCCCTGCCGGAAATGCAACAGCCAACTCAGAAGCTGGGCTCTGAAATGGCTTCTGCAGACTGTCCCCGCCTCTGCTCTGCTGGCTGAGGCTCCTGGCACAGAGGGCTCAGTGCGCTGGCTTTGGGGGAATCTCAAAATGGTTCTCGAATAATGCACCATGAAAAAGTAACAGCAGTATCCTTGTCCCCCAGGGCAAAGGCAAGCAGCCCCCCCCACTGCCTAACCACATCCCCTCCTACCCTATGATCTCATGGTGTGACCACAGTCCGCCTCCTCCGTGAACTCGGCCCTCCCCTGGAGCCAGCAGCTCCCCAGGGGCAGAGCGCCGGAGCCCAGCACCTCGGGCTCGTTCACTCCCCCAGTGCACATCTGTCCGATCCTACTCCAGCATCCTCCCTGGCTCACACCTGCATGCCTATCATCCAGGACAGGCTGTCGCCACGCACGGTGCCTGGGCGACGGGAGGCCAGGTGGATGGACAAAGGGTTCGTGGACGGTCTCGTGAGAGCTGAGCTGGCAGGGCCCGGGAATTGGTGCCCACGTGGTCTTCTGGTGGGAAGTGATTCACAGGAACCTAGGCTGAGGCGGGGGGGAGGTGGGTATGGCCGTTGGAGATGTGGCTGGTCCCTCCCTGGCCTCCGGGCTGGCGGTGAATCACCTAGGACAAGGATGCACAGTCCCTCCTCCAGGTCATCTAAGGGGAAGATGCCACTGCTCACCATGGATGCGCATTTTGGGGTCTTGCCACTTAAGATGATCAAGAAGCTCTTTCTAAGATGCAACAAAACTCGCCCTTGTGCTGACCTGAAAGCCATGTCTACTTCGGTCAACAGTGACTAAGAAGTGATCTGCACCCGGCCAGTAGCCAGACAGGCGCCTTTTATTCACACCGCTCGGGGAGACAATCCTGACGGAAGTGAGGACTTGGACTTAGCAGTCGGCAGCTGAATCCCGGACCTGATATTTACTTCAGGCGACCTTCGGCAAGGAACCCGGCCTTTCTGGACCCAGGTTTCCACTACTGCAAAAGGCAGGTGATAAGAGCTTTCTCCCAGGTATAAAGAACATATAAGTTGTTACCCAATCAGGGTACTTTTAAGAGTAAAGGGGGTGCTATTAATAATTACATGAGACAACACACTTCAGCTGGGGCCAACCAGGACACATGGTCCTCTATTCATAAGGTTGAAGCACCAACGAGATAGCATGCAGCTAGGCACACAGTGCGTTCATGCCAGACAAGTGGCAGCTGTTATTGTCTATACTATTGGTCGTGCGGTCAGCTGGGCCCTCTAGGGCCTTCTCTTCTGGAATTTCCTTTATCTGGATTCCTCCCACATCCTGGATCACCAACTGGTTTGTGTATTACCCCTCTGGCACACCACACATCACAAACAGCTTTACTAGGACAACTGTCAACTTGGAAGTTTTGATTTTCCCTTGTCTGCCCTGACGTTGGCTTAACAATCTTGACTGGTGCTCCGGTCCGTCAGACGTACGCGAACGCGGCTCGGGTTCTGGGCTTCCCGGGACCCGGACGTCGGGGCCAGGCGGGTTCCAGACCCCCCTGATCGCCCTGGCAGGCCCCCCGCAGTGCCTCTGGCCTGGACTCACATCTGGCCTTCCTCCGTGATCACAGGACGATGGGGGCAGGGCTGGCTGGAGAGGGCAGTGGGCTCCGCGAGCCCTTCAAGCCAGGACCACAGCCTGGACTGGGGATGGAGCGCCACCCTGAGACCTGGATTTAATTCAGGTTTCCCAGGCACCAGCGGTCCTGGGGGTCTCAGGAGCTCTCCTCTTCATCCCCTGCCTGGGGTGGGGTCAGAGAATAATCCCTTTGGCGTTTCCTGTCACTTCAGCACATTTGTTTCTGTACCTTCAGCACGGTACACTCTGGAGTTCTGTTACCAGCTCTGCCACTTGGTAGCACTTTGCTCAGTGCTCATGGTCTTCAAGTCTCAATAGTTTACTCACCTGCAAATAGGGATAATTGTCATCCCTGCTGTTAGCCTTAAAAGCCTTTTTGTGGCAATTAGAAAATTGCTAACATAAATATACAGAACTACAAAGACAACGCATGTGCATTGTGCTTCCTAGTTGCACAGCACACAGCTTGGGTCGTGGAGCCCCGAAGTCACAGGGCTCCCCTCCCAGCGCTGCCCGACGATCAGGTGAGACGGTGCATGTCACGTGCGTGGGTCAGAGTGCGAACTGGCTGCGGTTCTCTTTCAGGACTTGAACTGTCCGCATTCCTAACCTCCGGGGTAAGGACTCACGAGAGTACCCCAGGCCAACAGTGTCTGCCACAGGGCAGGACACACAGCTCCATCTTATGAAAACCACGCTTCCCACAAAGTGGCCCCGTCACCTGGGCCGCCGAGAGGGATGTGGACACATGGCGTGTGGCCCCGCCGCCGCCACCAGGCCCAGCGGGGATGCTCACAGCTGCCCTCGGGAGGCGGGGCAGGACCCAAGGCCACCTCCCAGCGAGCAGAGGTCCTCACGTGGCTCGGTCACGCCAGCCGGCTGCGGCTGCGGGGAGGGAAACCCGTGCCTAATGGAAACTCCTTTCAATACAATGTGGAAAAGCCATTTCAAGAATCGTTCTTATTTGCATTTCGAAGCCAAGGAAAACAGTGGGATTTGCTTTTCTTTGTTGGTCACAGGGAGAAACCGAGGAGCGTCATCGCTTCGCCTGGAGTAGAGTTCTTCCCCAGGTCTAAGATGGCTGGAATGCTGGGAGGTCATGTCTCTTGGGATGCAATTAGTTGAATAAATATCAAAGAGAACAAAAGTAAACAAACTCATTACTGCCCATTAAGAACTGCCAAACTAGCAAAAAAAAAAAAAAAAAAAATGAAGGGGGAGGGAGGGAATCTTTAAGGAAAATAAATGACTCCGAGCCAAGGGCAGCGCAAGGAGCATAGCCCGTGGTGTCAGGCTGACCCCAGCTCTGGGCTGGGTCAGAGCGGGCCCTTATCTGCCATGTGCTCCAGGGAAGGTCGCTTAGCCTGTCCGGGTTTCTGCGTCCCCATTCACAACGACTTCCCTGGGTCACCTGGGCCGATGCACGTCAGGCTCCGCGCGCAGTGCCCTGTTCCCAGGTGGCTCCAGGTCACTCCTGCCAAACCCAGACCCCACGGAAATGTAAGACCCTGAATCCTGCGGCTTCGTGACTGCTCCCACCGCTCACAGTGTGACCGTGAGCGAGGCACCTGACACCTTTTCGAGCCTGTTTCCTCGCCCTCGAAGGATATGACGCTACCGAGGAGCTCTGAAGGTTGCGATGATTCAATGAGACACTGCGCGTGCAAATGGCCTTGCGAACCCAAAAACCTGTTCGCTGTCAAGTTTGGTTCACTTTTCAACCGAACGATCGCAAGAAGTGTTTTTTTTTACAGACGGCGCGGTCCCTGATGGCATCTGCATGCCTCCTGCCTCCCCACTCTGTGCTCAGCGCTGTGTGACACGCTAGAGACAGCAGGGTGGCCGGGCGGGACCCGGTCCAGCCAGCGAACTGCTTCCGGGCTGGGCGGTGAGGCCGGATGACCCGGTTAGAGCCCAGCTCTGTGACGCGGACGAGCTCCTCCTCTGGGAAACGTGACAATGAACCGTGCGCCTCCGGGGGTAACCGGAAGGGTGCAAGGAGATGGCGAAAGCCCCGGGCACGCCGCCCGCACGTGGCCAGCGCCCTCGCTGCCAGCCCGCCTTTGCTGTCCTTGTCGTGACGCCGCCATCACGTCATTCCATCTCCGGTTTCGGAAGCACCTCCGTGCTCCTGACCTGGTGGGCCGGGTGGGTTCGGATCACCCCACTTCACGCGGGGGGTCTCAAGTCCAGGGGCACAGAGCTTTGCCCAGGAAGCCGCGAGAGCCCACGCCTGGGCGGGCACAGACAGTGCCTCCCCGCCCGCTCTCGAGGCCTGCCTGCGGAGGGCTGGAAGTCAACCCCTTCCTGGAGTCAAGCTGCCTCCCGGGGCCTCTGGCAGTTTCTCGGCCAAGGTGGAGGCCCACGCCAGCATCGGCACCGGCACAGAGAGGTGTTTGTCACCAGCTGCTGCAGGTGAACAGCCCTGGGAGGCAGCGGGCAGGCCCGCCCTAGCCGGGAGGGTGGCTCCTCCCCATTGTTCTGGGTCGGGTGTGGCTGCCTGCGTGTTGGAAACGGAGCAAACACTCACAAACTCAGCCTGGTTTCCACCAACGTCACTGCAAGCCTACCTCGTAGCCCAACCCAAACCAGAGGCTCCTGAACACCTCTCCCTGCCTGGCCCGAGAGGCCTGCGCTGGCCATCGGAACCGTGCTGGGGCTTTCTCATTCAAGGGGAGAACAGCTCGGCCTGGCCCTGGGGAGCACAGTGTCTGTCTGTAGCTGCCCCTGGGCTGGCACAGGGGGAGCATGGACCAAGGCACCGAGAAGCCCTCAAAGGGGCCCCAGGAAGTCAAAACCTCGAGGTCCTGTGTTGTAGTTGTTATTTTAGCATAAATTAGTATGAAATCAGAAAGCGGTGATGTTGATAACTTTACTGCTAAAAACCAGATTCAGTACATTTCTGTGCGGTCATGAAGAGTTTGAAGGTGTGTGGATGAAAAAAGTGGCCACGTACTAAACCTGACAAGCTCAGGGGAGGCCTGTATGGCAGACCCTGCAAACTCAGAGACCGGAAGTCACCACATTGGACAGTCTGAACATGAAAATCCTTCACTAAAGGCAGGTCAGGGCGGGTAGTCACATCCTAGGCCTGTAGCTTCCTTGACAAAGGTCAATCTTTACCTTCAGTGAGACTGTCTATTGTCTTTTTGCATCGAAGACACCTCTGAAACATCAGAGTGACCTTTTCCAGACCTCTAAAGGCACAGCTGTGGGCACCAGAGCAGAGACCACAGAGCCCCTCACTGTTATCTTGCCCCCCCCCAAAACCATCTCTGTTCATTATTAACTATGCTGTACCCACCAATGCAAGAGAAGTATGTTTCTCTACTTTGCCTTTTTATCCACTCCCAGAGATTTCCCTGCTTGGCTTTCTCCCTCCCACTTAATCTACCACCAGCGAATTTCATGTAACCCTCCTTACGCCTCCCCTTTTATTCTCATGTATAAAATAAGCTGCAAAACTGCCATTCTCCGGAGCATCTTCCCAGTCGTCGAGATTTTGCTTCCTGGCGATTGTCGTCAATGGGGCTCAAATAAACTCACAAAAATTCTCTACAGGTTTGGACGTTTCTTATGTCAGCAGGCCTGAGTACGTCAGACCAGGGCTGAGTCCTGGTTCTGCCCCTTTCCAGCTATGTGATCTTAGGCAAGTCACCTAGCCTGAGTCTCAGTTTATGCATCTGTACAAGGAATAGAACAGTATCTACCTTAAAAAGACGCTGAGAATTCACAAAAGTAGAAAACGCTTGGAAGATGTTTAGTGCGGGGCCAGGTACCTCGTGGGCCCTCAGCAAATGGATGCTACCGAGAGTTGGGAACAAACATAATGAATGGCCACCCATGCAGCCTCCGCCCCCTCCTGCCCCCTCTCTCCCACAGGATGCCCCACTGCTTACAACTGTTGGGGCGGGCGGGGGGTGGGTGGGTCTTTTCTTTCAGTCCACAAACACTTTAAAGCTCCTAGCGGTCGAGGCCATGCGCTAGGCACTTCGAATGGAGCAGTGACCAAAACAGATACACCCCCACTGTCCTCACGGAGCTTACTTACGTCCACAGGGGTGGGGTGGGGAGGGGGGACTCTACGTGTCTGACGGTGATAAGGACTCTGGAGGGAGAAGGTGGCGAGGTCACAGTTTCAAGTAAGGCAGGGAGGGCCTTGCCGGGAAGCTGCTGTTTTAGCAGAGGCCCGACAGAGGCAGGGCGGCAGGCAAGCAGCGAGAAAGTGTTCCAGACGGGGGAGCAGCAGGGGCAAAGGCCCTGCCTGAGTCACCAGTGTGCTTGGTGAGCTCGAGGAACACGCAGGAGGACAGTGCAGCTGCAGCAGTGGGAACGTGGAGGAGAGGGGTCAGAGATAACGGTGCGGGGGGGGGGGGAAGTGCAGATCAGGGGGGCCTTAGGGACCCGGGAACTTTCTGTCCATAATGAGCAGCCGTGAGGAGATTCTGAGTAGAAGAGTGACCCGACTTGACTTTTTTAAAGGATCGCTCCGGCTGCCGGGCTGAGGAGAGACCGCAGTGGGCAAGTGCAGGAGCAGGGAGGCCAGTGAGGTCCAGGTGAGAGGTGACGGCAGGTAGCCCAGAGTACGGGGGAGGCGGGAGAAGCAGTAGGATTCTGGGAGTATTTTCGGGATATTGCTATTATAATTTGGTGGTGACTTAGATGTGGGGAGGGAGGGAAGGAAGAGAGGGAGGGAGGGAACGGAGTCAAGGATGACTTCAAGGTTCTTGTTTGAGTGACTATGGAACGAAGCCACCATTGACTAAGCAGGAGAAGCCGGTGTGGACAGGTTAGGATGGAGGCATGGGGAACACCAGGAGTTCATTTCTGGACTAGTTTGAGGTACCGAGTTCATCGGTACTCGAGTGGAAATGTCAAAGACGCAGTTGGAGGTGTGGTCGGGAGTCGAGGGGTGAGGTCCAGCCTGTAGAAGCGACTATGGGAGTTATCGATGCCTGAAGGTCATCAAAGCCACAAGACTGGATGAGACCACCAAGGTAGCGAGGATAACTGAGCTTTGCCTGTCACCCCCCTCCTGCCCCTGCCCCCAGGCCAGGAACGGGAGGATGAAGACTGAGAAGGGACAGCCAGCGAGACAGGAGGAGAGGGGTGGAAATCCGAGAAGAGTGATCAGCTGTGGCCCACCGTGCTGGGAGGCGACATGTTCACGAGGACCAAGAACTGGCCATTCGGTGGGGCAAGCGAGGCCCCTCGCGATCTTGTCTAGAATGGAGGGGAGGGGGCCGGGCCTGATGGGAGTGGGCTCAAGAGAGAACGGGAAGAGAGGGGCTTTCTGGACAGGGAGTAGAGGAAACTCTTGGAAGGAGTTGGCTAAAAAGAGGAGCAGAAAAATGGAAGAGGAGCTGGAGAGTGGAGACGAGGTCAGGAGAGGATAGTCTTTAAGTTGAGAGGAACAGCGGCAGGAGCGTAGGAAAAAATGTGGTCATGCGGGAGAGCTTGGGGGAGAACAGCCGGAGCAAGGTCCTTGAGGAGGCGAGAGGAGAGATCTGTGCATGTCCATCGCCGCCCTCTTGGCCTAACTCCTACTCATCCCTCAGGGGTCAGCGTGTGGGTCACTTTCTCAGGGAAGCGCTCCTGACCCCTCCCATGAGGTCAGTTCCCCGTTCCGCTTCCGCCTCAGGGCACTCAGGGGCTGCGCGGCGATGGGTGAGCCCCGTGAGGGCAGGGCGGGCTCTGCCCCGGTTGCCGCGGGGTCTCCGGCAGCCAGCACACTGCCGGCCACGCCACGGATGTTCGACGGACGTCGGGGGAAGGCACGAATGGTCCAAGGAGGGAAGTGAAACGACTCCGCAGTCACGTGCCTGTGTCCTGCCCTCGCCTGGTTGAATCGCATCGCGGTGGCCGGGACCGTGCACTTCCTGGTGATGGCAAATATTTGGACCTAGAAGAGCTCAGTTGCTCGTTCCTGTTTGAAGCTGCACTAAGACAGCGGCCGAAGCCCCGGGCCTTGGACGCATCCTTCCACCGACACTATGCACTACGAACCGAACACATTCCATACTCGATCTAGCACTTCATTCACTTAACGAATATTGGCTGAGAGCTTGCGTAGGGCAGCATCCTGAGGACACGGGGCTGAACCAGGCACAGGGCCTACCCTCGCGGGGCAGGAAGTCCGGCGGAAGGGATCACGGAGGATTCCGATTCATCGCAACTGTGATGGGTGTGACAAGAGGGACGAGCCAGGGGGTTTGTGGTTTGTGAGCGTGTGGCACGGGCAGGACAGGTGGACTCAGGCAGCCCTCCTCTGCCTCCCCTCCCGGCGCCAAGCTGCCCTCACGTGGTGCTCCCGTGGCACTCCGGCCACGGGCACTGGAGCTGGCTCCAGGCGCGGCAGGGCTGGGGCCTCCTGGCTGCAGATGCTCCGGTCTCCTCTTTCCTTTCTGTCTCTGCTGGGGCCTGCCTCCTTCTGCTGCCTCCCGAAGCTGCGTTTTTGGCAAGGTCTGCCTGGCGAGAGGGCTGAGCGCATTTACGGCACAGGCCGCGGGCTGTGACAGGACCGCTACTGAGCCTCCCCTTCTGTTCGCTTTCAGATCTTCATCGGCTCTGTTCGCAAAGAAGAACCACCGTCTCGCGAGGACCATGAGGCCGCTGTGCATGACGTGCTGGTGGCTGGGACTGCTGACTGCCGTGGCGGCGGCGGCCGACCAGAAGGACGGTTTAGAGGGCACGGAGGAGGGCCCGCCAAGCGAGTTCATTTACCTGAACAGGTACAAGCGGGCCGGCGAGTCCCCGGACAAGTGCACCTACACCTTCATCGTGCCCCAGCAGCGGGTCACGGGCGCCATCTGCGTCAACTCCAAGGAGCCCGAGGTGCTCCTGGAGAACCGTGTGCACAAGCAGGAGCTGGAGCTGCTCAACGGCGAGCTGCTCAAGCAGAAGCGGCAGATCGAGACGCTGCAGCAGCTGGTGGAGGTGGACGGCGGCATCGTGAGCGAGGTGAAGCTGCTGCGCAAGGAGAGCCGCAACATGAACTCCAGGGTCACGCAGCTCTACATGCAGCTGCTGCACGAGATCATCCGCAAGCGGGACAACGCGCTGGAGCTGTCGCAGCTGGAGAACCGGATCCTGAACCAGACGGCCGACATGCTGCAGCTGGCCAGCAAGTACAAGGACCTGGAGCACAAGTACCAGCACCTGGCCGCGCTGGCCCGCAACCAGTCGGAGGTCATCGCGCAGCTGGAGGAGCACTGCCAGCGGGGGCCCGAGGCCCGGCCCGTGCCCCCGCCGCCCCCCGCCGCCCCGCCCCAGGTCTACCAGCCGGCCCCCTACAACCGCATCACCAACCAGATCTCCACCAACGAGATCCAGAGTGACCAGAACCTGAAGGTGCTGCCGCCCCCTCTGCCCACCATGCCCACCCTCACCAGCCTCCCGTCCTCCACGGACAAGCCGTCGGGTAAGTCCCTCGGGAGCCCGCGCCCTCGGGGCCTCCGAGCTGGGCGCCAGGCTCCCTGTGGTGGTGGCCGCGGGCTGGGGAAGAGCCACGGCAAGTTGGAGCCGGGCTAACAGCCTTGCGCAACACCCTGCCCCACACAAGCAATCCCTTGGGCCGAGCCGCCGGAGCTGACGGGGGATGCGGGGGGACCCCGTCCCTTGGATGCTCCAAGGCAGAACCAGGAAACGGGGGGGGAGGCTTGGAAGAGAACAGGTGCCCTCTGGCTTCTGATAGCAAAGAACCCCAAACCTACAGTTTTCTGGGCTCTGCATTAGGTGCTCCGTGTTGGCAGGAGGGGGTTTCTCCTGAAGGCTCTTGCACTGTGCCTGGCACAGAACTGGCATCCGGTCAGTGGCCACTGAAGCAGCAACAGGCCCAAGGGAGAGGAAGTGCTGTCACGTTGCGGTACGATTAGCCCAGCGTCGGGGCTCGGGGACGGGAAGGGTCACTTTCTAAAGCCCGCGTTGTTTCCTAGAGTCTGCTGCGGTCTGGAATTTTCAGTGATGATTCCATAGACTCCTAAATACATGTTTCACCCCAAAATATGGTCCTTCTCAGAATATCACGATGAGGGAAGAGGTTGCTGGTAGGTTTCGAAGCTTGACCAAGACGCTGGCACTGGGCACGTTCGTGCATATTATACCATCAACCCCTGCAGGTCCTAACGGAAAGCTGACCGAGAGGATACGGAACTTGCTCAGAGGTTTAGGGTCCTCAGGCTGGACTTGACTTCGTGCCTTTTCACTTTTAACCTAGGGCTGACTCCTCTGTGCCTGGGACTCACTCTGGGAGGGGAGCATGAGCCCAGCCCCACGAAGCTCAGTCTCATTCATCCGGGACCCTGTGGGCCTTTTGAGTGGCCGTCACATGACAACTAGACTCGGCTTTGCAAAAACTAACCACATATCTGCTCAAAATCAGTGATTTTGGTACCGTTTCACTGAACAAGCAGGGATATTTTTACTGAAAATATCCTGTTTCACACTCATTTCACACTTCTGACAGGAACCAGCACTACTGAGAAGAGCAGCTTCTTGCTAATGCCAGGGAGGGCTGAGCCTGCACGCAGGACGGTGGCCCGTGCGAAGGACAGGGGTGGCGTCGTGGGCGGGGGCGCGGGGCAGAGCTGCTGCCCACGGCGCCTCGCGGGAAAGCCTCCACTGGGCGTGCGGGCTGAGAACGCATGCTTCGGAGCAGGCTGTCCTGGACGCAAATTCTGGCTCCCCTAGTGATGAGCTCTGGGACAGTAAGCACGTCACCCCTCAGCCTCGGTCTCCTCATCTGTCAATGGGGGGGGGATAAACTAAAATGGTGCCCACTTGAGGATCAAATGAAATACCGCAAAAATGTATTAAGCACCACGCTGGGCCCGCGGTAGGCTTCGGCACACGGCAGCTACGCGCTTCCTTCGGTCTTGGTCTCTTCCTCTTCAAACGAGGAGAGGGAAATCAACAGTCCGTTTTTAGCGCTGGCATTCTACAGCTGGTGACTGGTTCAAGTGTACATGGGTCTGGTTTAAATCAGAAGCTCCAAACCAGAGGGCAGAGTGTGCTTAATGCCCAGAGGGTAAGCCATACCCTCGGGCACCAAACGAGGGCTCAGCTGACTGCTGTTATAATCCTGAGGGTTGTCGGGCCGGCCTCACGGTTATTACTCAACGGATCTCCTCGCACCTCAGCGTGTCTGGTTTCTGACTCAACGATTTCCAGACGTTGCTGAGCTCGAGCTGAGCTGACAAGTACATAGCGTAGGAAGAAAGATCTAGGTTTGCATCCGCCCCTTGTTGGCTGTTTGTTGATGACGAAATTACTTAACTCCTCTGAGCCTCAACTTTCTCCTCTGTAAAATGGAGACAAGAGTCATATCACAGGGTTGTTGTAGAAACTCAGTGTAGTCAGGCCGGTGATGCTACGTCCTATGGGACAGCCAACCATGGCAGAGCCCCTCCTCCGTGCTGGCCACAGAGCTAGACTTGGGGAGCAGCAGGTGAACACTATGGCCCCAGCCTCCAGGAACCCAGCCTGGTGGTGGTGGCAGATGCATGAATGCACAGGGATCCACCCAACATTCACCAGCTCTGTCTCCTAAAGTCAGCGCATCAGGTCTGACAAACCGGTGCTCTGAAAGGAAACGTCCGTCAAGGTCAAAATTTCCAGAACGTTGTGAGAATTTATGGGACCGACATAACAAAGTACCTAAAATCAGGGCCACGGGGGAAATTATGGGCTGTATGGTCGCTTGGTTAACACCACGGTGTGCTAAGTGCCCCTCAGAGGGGCACGGGAGGGGCTACGGGGACGCTGAGGTAGCGGGACCGAGTCCGCCGGGAGTAGAAGGGGAAAGCTGGACGGAAGTAAGGACCTCAGTGCTACATCTTTCAATATTTGTGGGAGTTTGCCAGGTGGTCTTGGGAGTTGAGAGACCGAGTCACTAGAGGGTCCCTGAGTCCGTGCAAAGACCCAGGGGCGTGGCCTTCCTCCTGGCACCTCAAATGGTTCGCACCCCCTACTTCTTCACATGCACAGACCAGCATGGGCTGGGTGCCGTCCGGGGCTCCTGCACACCCCCGACCCTTCTCTGCCACGCAGGAAAGCATACGTCCACGGGAGGGAATGGCAGTGATTTTACTACGGAGACTTGAATGTGCTATAATTTACCTTTTTTTTTTTTTTTTTTTTTTGAGCCAAGCCCTTCCAAATGTTAGAGTACTGATAGTGAGTGACAGATTCCTATGAGCCACCTGCCCTCCGGGCTCCCGCCCTAGTGTGACCAGTGAGCACCTGGCTGCAGACGCTGCAGGGGCAGACAGAGCCACCGAGGGCTTGGCGGGGGGCCCTTCCCTTTCCTGGTGTCAGACTGAGGGGGAGGAGAAGCAGACTGTCTCTCTCAGCCAACCAGCGCAGCGCTGTTATCAGCCCTGTGTGCAGAGCTCGGGGGCAGGTTCTGGTCCTGGAAAACAAAACCTCCCTCTGTGCTCTTGCCCAACAGATTCTTTGTTCCTGGGGACAGACACCGCTCAGCCAGAAACATCTTTGCAATGAAACACCTTTGCACTCAAGCTTTGGCAGCTTCTAAATCTTTCATGCCGCAACCTCAGAGCCATCCGTCCACTCTCTTCCTCATTGTGCAGGCTGCTCGGCCCCCAGCGCCCCTACCCCAGGGGACTGAGGGAGCCACCGCCACTTATCTGAAGCTGCAGTCACCAGCTGTTCCCTGCCAGAGAGTCACAGGCTGGCCCTGGGCCAGGCCCATGCACTTGGAGCCTGAGTGACGAGACCAGGGAGCTCCTGGCTTTTCCGGCATCTCACTTGCATTTTGTCCTGTTTTTCTCTCAGGTTTGGCCAGATCTGGGGGCCTTTCGGTTAGGATGATGCTTGTGATCAGGCCTGGGCCAAGTGGCCCAGTCTGTGGCCCTCTCTCCTTGGGGTCCTGCTGCTGCTGCCCTTCCTTCCTTTCTACTCTTTCTCATACTCACACGCCCCTTGACCTTGTTCTCCAGCTCTGTGCCCTTGACATAGACACATAAATGCATGTCAGTCAGGTCCGCTAAAGAGGAAGGCTGTGGGGCTCGCTCTCCAAGAGGCAAAGGAGCCTCAGCTCCGGCCTCCCGAGATGGTTCTGGAAGGCCTGGGGCCCCACTGCTCAGCTCAGCCTGGACACAACCACAGCACCCATCCTAGACACCACTGATCGGACAAGAAAAGGCCGTGTTACCACTAGCTGCCACAGCGAGGCCTCGTCTGAAACGAATCTTTGAAAACCAGAAACATCAGGCATTTCTAGATGTTTTCTCTCTTGAGAAAGAGCGTGATCAGCTGTTTGTTTCTCAACAGGATAAGAAGGGGCCATGAAATCATAAAACAGAGCTTCCTAAGGGCCTCTCAGATCCCCCGACACAGCCTTCCCAGCCCACAGCCTGTCAGCGGCAGAGCCAAGATCGGTCCCTGGACTTGTAACATCCGGGATACTGAGGTCCAGAGAGGTTAAGTGACTTAGCCAAGACAACACAGCTAGTAGGTGGCTCAGCCAAGGCTTAAACCCACGTCTGCTTTAACCATTCTGGGACACTGCACATTTCCCTGGAAAGGCTGGAGGAGAACCGGTGTCAAAATCACTCCATAAACGCTTGACTTGGCCCCGGTGCCAGCTGCCTGAGGCCTGACCCTCTGTCACAATTTCATGCACCGGTTCCAAGCAGCTCCTTGTAAAAGGGCTCTGGGAACAGAGTTGGTGGACTTGTCGTTAGAACTGCCATGGTTCTAATAACAAAGATACTGTCACTAAGAACCCTCTGATGCAATGCCACCGAGGAAGAACCAGCTGAGCTGACCGCTGGTGGCCAGCTCACCAGTCACACAGAAGGGCTGCTGTGGTGAATTTACGTAGTAGACTGTATCACAACCCTGAGATGCCACACGCAAATAAACAAACAAAAAGGCAGAATTCGGTTAGCATCATACTATAGTGTCCAAAATAAGTGAGCTCAACAGAAAATATAACATGCACCTGACTTCTAGTAAATGGACCCAAATGAAGCTGTAGATAAGTCTGATTTTTAATTTGTATCAAATCTGGACAAATTCTCCAGGGCTTACTTCTACCCAGCATTTAAATGTATAGCTAAGTCTCAGTCCTGATTTCTTTAAATACATTAACCCTGAACATATAAAAATCAGTAGCTATGATCTGCTCGTGGGGCCACACTGGGTGACAACCACGCTGCCCCAGCCATAACACACAGAACCCGCCCCGTCCTCACGATTGACAGGCTATGCCAGAGACACCTGGACAACTCGAGCCAAGTGTTTTCCTGGGTGGATTTTTTTCCCCCTTTTATTTTATTTTGCCCTGGGAGGTGGGAAATACGCACACCAGCACAGCGGTATGTTTTAAAACAGAGAACGGGAATGTGTCACACTGTGGCTTCCATTCCTTCTGGAGGTCAAGCGATCGTCCATCCAGGTGAAACGCTGTTGGTTGGACGTGCAGACCAGCTCTAGCCGGCTGGGCTTCCGTGCCTGAAGCACTGTGGGAGCTGGAGAAGCCTCTGGGGATTGTGAGGGTTGTGAGGGGGACTCCGGCCACCGCTGACTGGGCCTTTCGGGGCCCAGAGGCTGAGGGAAAACCCAGCCCAGCCTTCATGCCGCCACAGCCGTGCCGTTCTCTGTGCTATGCTGCCTCGTTTCTAAAATGTTGTTGTTGAACAAAACAAGATCCTCAAATTCATTACGAACTACGTAATCCAGTGCTATTTCAAAAAAGCATTCTTTGCTATCTTTTTCATAAACAAAAGCCATTCCAGTTCGAGCTGGGTCATCTTTCTTCTAGCTCTGCCCTCTCTCTTCCCCTCCTGGGGGTACCTTGGGGACCAGGCCACAGAGAGCCAGCGATGGTGAGCTCTTCCTCCGTGACTCAGCCTTTTCCCAGCGAAGACATTTGGCTAAATGCTCAGGCGATTTACAACGCCAGGAGATAAACTATCAGCTTGTTGCTCTTCAAAGGGGTGATCTGGCATCCTGTGGCCTGGAAGTCCCAGCAGTTTGGCACTTGGCAAACTGAGAGTAATCTAGACAATCCTGGAGCTCAGGCATCTGCGGCCAGCTCACCGGTCACACTAAGGGATTGCTGCGGTGAATTCACGCGGCAGGCTGTTATCGTAATCCTGAGACGCTCCCCCAGAAAAAAGGGATAAAGCGGAATTAGGTTAGCACCCTACTACGGCAGCCAAACAAAGCTGGCGAAGGCTGTTGTGGGCCACGGGCGGTGCCTGTAGTGGACTTCCCAGTGGTCTCTTCGGCGCCAACGAAGGCCGCAGGCAGCGCAGGCTGCTCACGGGGACACGGGCAACTGTCCCTGCTGTGATCCCCGCAGCAGAGCTGCCTCAGCTTCAGTTCCCCTGCGATGACTCCGGAAGCAAAGGGCCCTGGCCCTGCACCTCCAGATGAGCCCGCAGAGCTACGGGACCCAGAGTGGCTTCACGTCATGCTTTTTTTTTTTTAATGAATAAGTAATTTTCCCTCAATAGGATTTTTGGAATCAATCATTTAAGTTAAAATCGCTGTACATAACAGAGAATAATTTTGCTAGGAAAATTTCAGTTTAAGTGACACATAGAAGAGTTTTCTTTATTAAATTTCTAAATGTCGAAAGTGAGATATCTCTGGCGGCATGCTAGAAGACGTCTCCAAGGACAGAAAATCCAGGCAGCCGGCACTGCGCTGCCCCAGGCGAGCCACGCGACCTGCCGCACGCACCCTGTGCGGGCGACCCCGCGGCACGGGCCTCCCCTCCCACGGTGCAGTCTGCACCCTGATTCTCCTCTTGTGCGGTTCCTGCTTCCAGACGGATTTGCTACTGTTGTTTCTCAAACGGGAAAAAGCAGAACCAAGACGACGCGGGGAGCTAGTGACTCGGTGTTAGACGGGGAAGGTCGGCACGTGGCCACCGCCCCCGAGAAGGCTCCCGTCCCCACAGATCCCACAGTCTGGGGGCGAGACAGACCCCCCCGCAATCCCAGCTTGGTGGGCCAGCCACAGCACAGCGCTGAAGGACCCGGGCGGGGCCTGGAAGGCCGGGCTGGGCTCTAATCCCAGACCCTCCACTTTCCGGTCATGTGATTGCTCTGAGCCTCAGTTTCGTCCCTGTTGGGCTCGTGAGAATGAGGAGAGAGCACGTGTAAAGGCTCTAGATATAGGGTAGTCTTCGTCCTCATTGTATTCCAGTAGGGGTAAACACGTAAGGCATCATGGGAGCCCCGAGGAGGCCAAGTAGGACTTCTGGGGTTGGGGAAGACTTCCTGGAGGAGGGAATAAGGAGGGCCGAGGGCCTTGCAGACAGGTTCTCAGAACCAATGCCAGCGATCACCAAGAAATCACGAAGACCAAGCTTGGATCTGGGCAAAAGTCCTGTTCTCCGAAAGAGGAAAAGGACGAAATACCAGAAATTACATGCCAACTGGCTTGTGGTCAAACCCTAGAAAAATTACAGAATGGATCAAAAAGAGGGGTTTGTGACTAATCAGAAAATTAAAAGGTGATCAGTGAAAGCCAACACACATCCTCTAAGAACGACCTCGTAAGCTGGTTCCCTTTTTTTGGAAAGGGTTGAGGGGCTGGCAGAGCACAGGACCGCCACCTGTCTGGGACTGCCACCTGTCTGGGACCGCCACCTGTCCGGGACCGCCACTGTCCGGGACCAGGGATTGTGCTCGTGGGTTTGAGAAGCGCTTCCACAATGTGCCTGCAGGACGGCACGGTTGATCTCTACGTGAAGAGTCTTGGTTACGCTCGTCACTGCACCCAGGGGTGCTGCCCACCTCCGTGTCCAAGCCTCGGGCAGCACTGAGCCCGCAGGGTCCACGGTGACTAGTCCCGGGCGCCACCCGGCGAGCCCGCCACAGTGCTGACGAGTCTCACCTCTCCTTTCTCTAACTGCTTTAAAGTCCTCGTTTCTCCTCCTGCCCAAGGGTATTATTGATCGGAGCTTAGGAGTGAGCGGAGTGTTTTCATACATGTTCTTGGGGGAGCAAAGCTGCCACGTTCGTCTGTCCCACGGTCGAACAGGCAGAAACAGGATCCCCGTAAGCTCTTCATGGGCCTTCAGAGCCCTTATTTGGGACTCCTCAGAGCGTATCAAATGCACTGGAATATACCCACCTCATGCATCTACTACAATTTTTACTGTGAGACTTTTGAAAGAATTTTAATAATTCTGCCTTTGAAATTATTTGCCCAAGCGTAACACAATTAATTTAAGGTTGGCTCTGATTTCTCAGCAAACGTCAGGCATGTTCGAGAATTCTTGAGAAGTGAGAAAAATCTACCTAAAAACTGTTTTTGAAAGGAATAACATTTTCACGAAGACTAAATTTAACAATTAATGAATCCGACAAGATGTTACACTTAGCGGAAATTTGATTATATACTTATAGATTTTGATTTTGTAGTTTTCTTTTCAAATTTTAGAGCTAATAGATTTTTTTTTAGGCCTCAAACACTTTCATGGACTGAAGAGCTCGTCAGCCCAGGGACCGTGCCCATCGTCCAAGGGCACATCAAGCAGCCTGAACAACAGGCTCAAGCATTTGGACCCCTTTCCCCAAAGGACCAAAAACGGCATCCACAATGTCAGCCGAGGCCCTGCAGGAGCCTGAGATGCCTTTGGAAACGGACCGGCTGTTCTTGAGTTTGGGTGACCATTTTGTACTCCGGGTCACTGAAAAGTGGTGACTGACATAGAATATACATGTTCATAACCAAAATATGACTTCCCCCAGCCTTCTGGTACACAAGCCTCATGCGGCACATACAAATGCTCCTCGCCACCCACTCTTCAGGCGTCTGCTCTCCTGCCCTTGCACAGGATGCCTAGGATTTTGACACCGGCCAGGGTGGGACTCGCCACGAAGCATCGCATGTGCCCTGGCTCTCGGATAGGCTCATTTGGCTAGAAAATTCCAGATCCAATTTCAACAGCTAGTCAACTCTCCTGTTTGTTAGAAAAAATGTTTTAGGGAGTGGCGAAAAGGCTCTTTGGAGACAGACCATCAGGGGAATAATTGAAAACAGTGTACGGTTCTCACGCAAAGGCAGTGTGTCATGCTGATATCACAGAGGGCTCTCCCCAGTGCCCACCCGTGGACTGAAACGTTCCCAGGACAGTTCCCACAGGCCGCAGGGGCTTCTGTCTCACCTCAGGTGGTCCAGTCCTGAGACTCGGGCTCCAGGGGTGAAGAGGCCTGTCCGACTGCTGGCCGGCCACGTGCTCCAGTCCAGCTCATGGCCAGGAGGGACACTGCCCCTCTCCTCCTGCCCGCCGATGCCCCACTGTCTACCTGCTTCATAGCTCCTGGCCTCCAAGGGAGCCGCTGGCCAATCTGGTCAGACAGTCACGGGGCCACCTTTCCCTAGTGATGGGGAGAGTGAGTGCACTGAGAGCTGCCGCCGTTGGTGAGCCCTCTCTCCGTGGGGCCTGGGTGGGCCGGTCAGGCTGCAGCTGGTCCGCCCCAGGCCCAGGCGGAGGCTGGGACTAGAAGCCGCCCTTAGGTCCGGCCGGCTGCAAGCTGCAGCCCCGCCTCACCAGGAAGGCGATGCGCTGGGGACAGCGTGCCCCGCATCAGCTATCAGTTAGTGGTTCCTTGTTTCCCGGGAGGCTTTGTTTGTGTGCCTGACCCCTGCCAAGAACCCCAGAGAGGAGGAAGGAAGCAGGCAGGGGACGCTGGTACCCAAACCTGATTACCTCTACGCTGACTGGGTTTGACACTGGGATTTGGTGGCCCACGACCTGCACACTTTGCGGTCCTACTGCCATCTATCTCCCTTCTCCCCGAGGCCTCCTGACTCCAGGTCCTGTGTGCTTTCCACACCCTGTGTGGCTTTGCTAAGGAACCACGCAGACGAGCTCGGCCATGGCGGCTGCATGTCCCTCCACGTGGGACGTTCCAGCTGCCACTCCAACGAGGGTGTAAACAAGGTCCTTACAGAGGTGAGGTTGGGTGCTCGCTCCACTCGGAGCCGTGGTGCTGCCGAGTTAATGCTGGCCTGCTGCTCCGGGCCGGGCTGCCCCTTCCGACGGGAGCCAAGCGAAACACCGCCCGGGCACTCTGCACTGCCCAAGGGGACAGCTCTGTCTGCTGCACACTGACAATGCAGTTTCATCACCAAAAAAAAAGATTCCCACTCGTCGTTTCAACGTATCTTTGTGGCCCCCTCCACTGAAATCCTGACTTTTATAATGTGCCTTTGTGGAAACATCAATCAGTAAATAATCTTGCGTTTTGTCTTGGAAATTCACGAGCAGATACAGGAACTCGTTTGTTGGGTGTCGGGGAGGTGGTGAGTGGACAACGTCAAAGCTGTCAGCTTTCATCTGTCAAGGAAAGAGAACCCTTGCTGGCTCCCGCCCTGGCTGGCCTGCTGCTGGTGCCCTTGTGGTCGTGAGAGCCTCAGACAAGGGAGGGTTCTCTGCCCCTGTTTACAGAAGAAGAAACTGAGGTTCAAGGAACTGCCCAAAGTCCCGCTGTGGGGAGGTGAGGCCACCAAGGTTTGAGCCGAAGGGTCCAGACTCTAAGAGTGGAGTTCTGTCCACAGCCCCACGCTTCCTCCACAGCATCCTCAGTCGAAGCCGGACACCTCGCCTGGCCCTCCACACGACATTGTATATCTGTGACAGGCACAGATTTCTCATCCAAGCAGGACGTTTTGAATCAGCCATTTAAATGGAGCCACGTGATAATCCCACCACTGCCATTTTCTGCTACTTGATCGTTTTACTGCTGTCGATTTTTCCGTGCTAAGTATTTTTCTGACTAATTTTCAGCCACTGTTTAATTTTCTGACCTTTGCTACTGGTGCCATTAATGCAGGACGAGGAATGTGTTTGAATGCACGGGATTTGCTACAGTTCTGCATGGGTTTCTGAGGGAAAATCGTTTGAAAGCATGGTTACTGATGAAAGTGAATGGGTCCTGGGCATCAGGCAAGATGGCAGGAGCAAGAGACATATGGAGGGTTTTGTTTTTTTGTGTTTTTTTTTTTTTTTGTAATAGCAGAAAGTACTAAATGCTTCTACACTATTTCATGCATACTGCGTGGTTTCAGAAAGCATGCCACATCTAAAAGCCTTAAAGGAAAGAACTGCCAGATTTGCCTTTAAAAAAAATTAACAGGAAGGGAAAACTTCTTCTACATCATAAAAGATAGTAAAATAATTGAAAAAGAGCAAAGGACACCACAAGGTAAGCAGAGGAGAAAAATCATCCTTAACACCTTGACAAAGAAGAAGTGTAAATGTTAATTTTTTTTAACCTGCCTGGCTGGCAAAGATTAAAAATAGTCTTAGGGACACAGAGATAAGTCAGCCCGGGCCCCCTGCCTTGGAGTTCGTTCTCGTTGAAGAGAGTGGGCTCTGGACCACCCGGACCACCTGGGTTTGATACCGGACCTGTCCCTCACCAGCCATGTGACATCGGGGCTGTCACCTGCTCCATGCTCCGATTTTCTCAGCTGTAAAATGGGACGACGACTACCCGCCTCAGGTGTGTTGGGAGGGTGCGTGTGTGATTTCATGGACGGGGCACATGGCAGGTGGCTCAGAACACGCCAGCTAGTGGCAGTATTTTACTGTTACTATTCTCCAGTTGGGACTCTCTTAGAGCCAGGGGTTCGTACCCCGGGGTTTGGAAGTCCATTTACCTTCAGAAATTATGAGCAAAATTGTGAGTCTGTGCCTTTTTCTGAAGAGGCTCTAGAGCTTTCCCTAAATTCTTAAAGGGACTGATGACCCCGGACCACGTTAAAACACGTGCCTTTTAAAGAGCTCTTTGTAGAAACGTCAAAGGTAAAGCTGAAACCGCTGATGGCACCCACAAAAGTAGCTCAGGCTGGGAGCCACGAAGCTGAGCTGCCCTCTCCCGCGGCCTCAGAGCGGGAGTCGCATTGCCGTCCGAGAACCCCACGGGAGCCCCGTGGCGGCTCTGCAGTGTGGGGTCTGGCTGCTGGTTGGCGGCGGGGGTGACCCCGCAGGCTTCGGCAGGGTCTTCGGCGCCAGCCTCCACATCGAACGGCCTCTCCTGTGCGTCTGCCGCGGGAAGGGGCTGGGCTGGGCGGCCGTGGCGCCTGCTGCACGCTCTGCTCCAGCTGTCAGGGACAGACGCCTACTCTCTGCCTTAGTCCCTGGGGCCGTGGGCCGGACACAACCGGAACATTCTTCTCCTTCATGAATGCTCTTTCTGGAGGTCTGGCCTCCCCTTCCCAGGAAGGAAGAGGCACAGGGCAAAGAAGGAAGGAGCCGACGGTGCCACATCTGCTAACGGCGGTGCGTGGGGGGTGCCGCCCCGCCCCCTGGAGGGACAGAGGGTTGGCGGACAGGGACATGCGTGAGGAGCCTGTCCCTGGAGAATGAAGAGAGAAGCCTCGGGGTTAACTGTCGGCAGGAGGCACCCCCACCGACCTTTCTTCTCGGTGCTGGGCGCTAGGCACCGAGGGCTGAGCCAGACAGCCCCCCGCCCTCCTGGCACGGTCCAGGTGAGATGCCCACCCACAGCTGCAAGGGCTCAGGAAAAGCCCGCCTGAGATGTGTGACCAAGACCAAAAAAAAAACCTAAACTTTGCCTGTTTTATCATCATGTGTGGACTAATTAAGCCCAACCACCAGCCAGGAAGGAATTTGAGACGTTTGATCTACACTGGCGGAGCTGTGTACACCTGCCACCTCTGTTCGCCCTCCCCCAACCCCTCTCTCCCACACACACACACACACACACACACACACACAGAGGGGAGAGGACTAGTTCCACAGGAGGCTGCCCAGGTGGCTCTTCCCTTGCTGGGCAACAGAGCAGCCCCACCCTGCCCTGGGCTTGGGCTGCCCGCACAGTACCTGCCAGAGCTGGGGCCTAACAAACAGCTGTTGAATACACAAACAAATTAATAGAAAGAACAAGCTGGAATTTTACTAGCATTTTTTTATCTCGGTTTGGGGAATATTTTGGAGAGACGCTGAAGCAAAGTATGGTGATACTGTTTTAAGATACGTAGTTCAGTGGCTAAGTCCTGAAAACCTCGCGGTTCCTCGGATGAAGACGGAAGAAGAACCCAGCTTCCTGGACTTTGGTGACTCAAGTCTGACTGACACCCAAACACAGGAAACCGCCAGCAGAGACGGGAGCAGGGAAGGTGGAAGGCCTACAGCAGCTTGTCACACTCCCAGAGACACCACTGTTTCTGACTGGGCTGCCCGAGCTCGGTAAAGTCACAGAAGAATCACGGAACGCGTCTGGTCTCCGTTTCAGAGTTGAGCCATGGGTTAGGTGTGTCCTGGACACCATCCTTTAAGTTCACGGGCCTGACTGTGAAACGACAACCTCGCAACGTGTGATCTCCGAGCATGGGAAATACACAGACGGAGCTGAAAGGGAACCTGGTCCCCTCCCAGATGTCTGGAGGCCAGGGGCTGAATCCCAGAACGGTCCCGAAAACGCTGGCCGCACGGCCAGACTCTGGGCCCTGCTTGGGCCCCTCACTCCATGGAAGTTGATTCACTAAAAACCGCAGCAGCTGTCACTGAAGAGGTGAGTGTGGAGTCGGAGCAGAAGCGCCACCGGCCGACCTCAGCCCACGGTGTTCGGTACTCAGTGCTCGGTGCGGGCAGTGGGCCGGTCTCCCTGACGGACAGGCGCTGGGGCCCACAGCGCTGATTAATACTGCCGCCTTTCAGTGGGCACGCACCTCCTTTTGTCAATATCACCAACTTTAAAAGAAAAACCACTCCAAGATCTCCACGCGAACGCTCTCGGTAATCCTTACGACGTAGAACGGGGCAAAGATGGTCTCCCTCCCGCCAACCTGGGAAACCGAGGCGTGGAGAGGTGAGGAAGTCTGCCCAGGCCACACCCCAGGGATCAGAGTCACGTGGGCTTGGGGTTCAGCATCCTGACCCCCAGCCCTGGGCTCTTGTCTTTATATCACATTACAGTGACCCCCCCACCCTTGAGCGGTACACTCCAAGACCCCCAGTGGATGTCTGAAACCACTAAAGTTAAATTTGTAAATTAGATGCAATAAGAGTAATAACAATAACTAAAAATAAAAATAACACTAAACTATAATAAAAGTTGTATGATTGTTTTCTCTCTCTCAAACTGGCACAAGTATCTTTTTCCTTCTTCACGATTTCCTGGGGAGAACGTTCATTCTTATTGCAGATCGTAGCGACCTTAGCGTACAATTTTTTTCCTTTCTTGAGTAGAGAACTTTTACCTTTTGACTTAAAGGGAGCGCTTTATGGCTTCTCCCTGGCATATCCGGATCGCCGGCCTCACTACCCTTGTGCTTGGGGGCCGCTACTGAGCAGAGGAAGGGTGACCCGAACACGGGCACTGTGACGCCACGGCAGTCGACCTGGTAACCGGGACGGCCACTAAGCGACGAACGGGCGGGCAGCGTGGACGGCGTGGAGACGCTGGACGGAGCAGCGGCGCACGGCCCGGGCGGCACGGAGCGGGATGCAGCTGGCCGCCGCGAGGCGTCACCGCGCGGCTCGGAACGGAGCGCCATTTAAAGCCCATGAACTGTTTGTTTACGGGATTTTCCATTTCGTGGTGGAACGGGGGCACTGAAACTGCGGAACCGAACCGCGGGGGAGGGGGGGCGGCTGTACCCACCCCCCCCCCCCGGCGGCAGCCGGAGCCACATCGGAGGCTGCGCCTGCTTCGGGTGCAGTGTTGGGGGCAGCAGGGGGGAGGGGTAAATGGGACTCGGTGGCCTGGAGACAGGCAACAGGGAGGTCTGTGACGTGTGCACGTCTGTGTCCCCAGGCCCATGGAGAGACTGCCTGCAGGCCCTGGAGGACGGACATGACACCAGCTCCATCTACCTGGTGAAGCCGGAGAACACCAACCGTCTCATGCAGGTGTGGTGCGACCAGAGGCACGACCCTGGGGGCTGGACCGTCATCCAGAGGCGCCTGGACGGCTCGGTCAACTTCTTCAGGAACTGGGAGACGTACAAGGTGAGGGGCGGAGCCTATCGGTGCCTCACTGACCAGCCAAAGAGCCCCGTGGCGGGAAGGCCCGTGCTGACCCGTCCGGGCCTCTGAGGCCCGGACAGTAAACTTCTAAGGCAAGAAGGACACTGCCAGGGACGGCAGGGACCCACCTGCCACTCGCCAGCGGCTGCAAGACCAGAGTTAGGCGTGCAGACCACAGAGCCCCACAGCTGGGCCGGGGATCGGCGGCCCCTCGCTCCGGCTAGGTGTGGGGAGCATCTTGCTCCCAGCTGGGGCTTCCCTAGGGAAAGGAGGGGCAAGCCCCAAGGGCCTGCTGTAGGGAGCTGCGGGAATATGCGGGTCCTAATTCCAGGGCTCGTGCTCTGGCTCCCCATTCCCAGGGGGTTGACTGCGCATCCTCGTAGCAGAAGGGGCTGCCAGGGCTCGGCTGTGCCTCTGCCTCCCGCCCCTAAATAAAGAGGTAGCGCTACGCCACGGGCCAGGTGCCACCGCGGGCTTCCGTCAGCATCTCACTTCATCTCACATCAACCCCAGGACGGAGCAGGTACCAGTAATGACCCAGTTTATAGCTGAAAAAGTGAAATAACTTGCTCAGGGTCACCCAGCTGGGACGTGGCAAAGCAGTGTCCAGAGCCTAGGCCTACAAACTCCCTTGGCCAGGACGCCCGCCCGTGGCCCTGCCGTGCCCCCTTCCTGTCCCAGCAGCCCTCCAACCCACATCCTGACCAGCTGTGTCTTTGCCTGCCTCCTCACTGAGAGGCTCCTGAAGACTCTCTCTCTAACGCTTTCCTCCTCCTTTCTGTGTTCTCCTTCTCAGAGGCAGTAGAACCCGATGGTTCAGACTGCGCTCTTGGTTCAAACCCTGGCTCCCACTCAGGCACTCTGGGACCCTGCGCCTCTCTGGCCTTCAGTCGACCCATTCTAGGGGGGGATAATAATAGCACCTAGCTCTCAGCGTTGACATGACAACTAATAAGTTAACCTATGTAAAGTTCTAATAACAGTGCCAGTATAGTAGTTAGCTCACTAAACACTGGCTATTATTATTATTATTATTATTATTAATGAATCCATCTATTTTCAAGACTTCAGTGGCTACCACTCAGCTGATGACTCCCCAAATTACATGTAAAAACAAAATAACAAAACCATGGTCTTTGACCTAGGACGGAGCATAGGCGGACGTAGCACATGTGTCACAGCTCACACCTGCCTGGCACTTTAGGGTTTCCGTGGGACCCTCACACACTGCCCACCCCCAGGGAAGCTCAGAGAAGGTTAGGGATTTGTCCGAGCGGCGCCTGTCGCATGCCTGCTGTGTGCTGGGCTCTCCGCTGACCGCATCGCACGTGTCCCTACACGACCAGGCGGCGAAGGTCACACGGCATCCCCACGTTCACGCGATGCCCAGCACGGAGCCGGCGCTCTCTAAACAGTCTCCATGCTGCGTGACTGAGACTCACCAAGTAGACGGGGGGGGGGGGGGGGGGCGGCACCAGGCCCGCCTCCCGCGCTGCCTGCTTCCGGGGCCCCTCTGTCCGGAGCTGAGCCCCGCTGGCCGGCCGAGGGCGCCGCACGCGCCTCACTCACGCTCTCCCACGTTTCCCCCAGCAAGGGTTCGGGAACATTGACGGCGAGTACTGGCTGGGCCTGGAGAACATTTACTGGCTGACGAACCAAGGCAACTACAAACTGCTGGTGACCATGGAGGACTGGTCTGGCCGCAAGGTCTTTGCGGAATATGCCAGCTTCCGCCTGGAGCCTGAGAGCGAGTACTACAAGCTGCGGCTGGGGCGCTACCATGGCAACGCTGGTGACTCCTTCACCTGGCACAACGGCAAGCAGTTCACCACCCTGGACAGAGACCATGATGTCTACACAGGTAGGAGCAGTGGAGTCAAACCCAGGTGGAGGGCGGGGAAAAGAGGCGAACCAAAGCCAGAGCCCCGGGCGGCAGGGCCTGCGAACCTGGCTGCCCGGCCTGCTCCCGCCCTGAGGGTCCACTCCTCGCCCACTGCCCACAGACCGCCTTCGCAGAGCGGGGCCAGAGGGGCACGCCTCACACCCGGGTCTTTCTCAGATTAAAAACAAGGGAAAAAAAACAAAACAGAAAATTCAAGGCAGAATCCACTGCCCACCCCCTGCAGTTACTGTGTCCCGAAGTCCCACACCCAACCCCCTGAGATGAGGCCCTTGCTGGCCGGCAAAGTCGGGGAGGCCTGGCCGGAGGGCTGACCCACCTCCAGGCCAGGGCTGTCTGTCCTCATGGCAAACCCGGCCCCTCCCGCCCCAGCTCCCACCCAGTCCTGGTCTGAAGGCCAGCGCCTCCCCTCTGAGGGCTGTCCCAGGGCCACCTGTGACGTGCACAGCAGGTGAGCTCTGCTGCGACACACGGAGGACAGAGGTCCCCACTCCGGGTCCTCACTCCGGGTCCCCATGGCAGCCACACCCCAGCAGGCCGTTCCCACCACATGGGGGTGGAGAGGCGGGAAGACGACCCTCAGAGCTGGTCAGACGCCGGGGGTGGGGGTGGGGACACCGGGGTTGGTACAGCGTTCTTCAGGGCCATCGTGGGAGGCAGGGAGAAGGCTGTTCTGTGACCCTGACCGCCAGGCCCGTCCAGCAGCACGGGCAGCGACGGTGAGGCGGTGAGCGCCTGGCAGGCCTAGGACGGGCCTCTGCTGGAAGCGGGGGGCCGGCGTGGCTGCCGAGGGCTCTCTCTGCCCGCCAGACCCAGCACTGCCACTTGGTCCTTGCGGCCTCAGGTCACCATCTGGGGAGACCTGGGCTGCGGGGGCTCTGAGGCGTGGGGGGGGGCTGAGCCTCCCCTCAGCTTTCTGCCTCAGCGGGCCTGCCAGCCCTGTGGGGGCCCCCCCAACCCACAAACTGAACTGGGCCGCCCTTTCCCTGAGCAGGGGGTCCCCTTCCTCATCCTGATCAGGAAACGGGAGCCCCGCTTTGGACCAGGCAGCCTGGGTGGGTGGCAGTCCCTGTCCTCCTGCTGCCCGTGAAGGGCCGTGCCCTTGCTCGCCGCCTGCACCTTGCCCACTTTCCCTGCTGTTCTGGACTGTTTGTCCTTGGCAGCCCAGCCTCGCATGACACGGTAGCGCCAAGGGGTTCATAAAAATATCTTTCTTTTGAGAATAAAAACTCTATTTGGCTGGAATACAGGCTGGGGAGGAATAGAGAATTTTCTCAAGCACTTCCTTCGTCATTCTAGAAAGGTTCTTGATCTCACAGTTACGACTCTTAAACTCCTAAGAAAAACCTTTTTGCCTTCTCCCCCACCCCCACCTCAGGTCATTTCCGTTTTCTCTTTAAAGCTGAGGTGCGGGGTCCTCCCAGCGCTCCCTCCGCACCAAGCCTGGGCCCTCCTTCCGTCTGCAGAGTCCTTTGCGGGAGGCATTACGCTGAACTTCATTTTGCAGTGAGAATTCGGTGGCTGGGTGAGGTCAAGTGGCTTGACCAAGGTCACACAGCTCATTAGCCAGAGCCTCGAAGACCTCTCAAGCATGCTCCAGCTGCCCGGTGGGAGGGTCTGCTGAAGACCCCAAGCAAACAGCAGACATGGGTAAAGCTGCCTCCTCCCTGAGACCTCACCCCCCCTCTCTCCCACAGGAAACTGCGCCCACTACCAGAAGGGAGGCTGGTGGTACAACGCCTGCGCCCACTCCAACCTCAACGGGGTCTGGTACCGCGGGGGCCATTACCGGAGCCGCTACCAGGATGGGGTCTACTGGGCTGAGTTCCGAGGCGGCTCCTACTCGCTCAAGAAAGTGGTGATGATGATCCGGCCCAACCCCAACACCTTCCACTAGGCCGGCTCCCCTCCTGGCCTCTCGCGGCCTTCGCCAGGAGCCTGCCCGGCCACGCCGGCCCCAGCACAAGAAGCGGCTCCTCGCCAGTCCGCCTTGGGGCCGCGAGGCCTGGGACGCTGGACTCTGTTTTCCCACACCGCTGCGGCAGGCGGTGGAACTGGATCGACACAGTATTCTCTGTCCCTACCACCTTCCTTCACACCAGACAGCCCCTCACGTCCCCAGCCAGGACAGGACTGCAGACCAGTCTATCTTTTTATGTAAATCAAATCCCTACGATAAAAACACAGCTGCAAAGCGCCCTCGTAACACACATGTGCACGAGCCGACTTGGGGCCCGTACGTGCGTACCACGTATATGTGCATTTAGATATATGCCACATGTAATATATCTAGATACATATACAGGTTTGCCTTATATACCCAAATACACATATATTCAACTCTCACATGTCGAAGCTCTCACCAACAGCTTTCCTCCGAGGAGAAAAGCGTTTCGTTATGCTGCCTTACTTGAGCCTAAGAGCGGATCGCAGACTGTACGGCTCCAACTCAGAGAACCGCCCTGGGCGTCCCCGTGCCTGGCTTCCTCCAGGAATGCCCGCGGCGCTTTCCTCTCACACGGGGGTTCCCGACGTCCTCGCTTAAGCTCCCTCCATCTCCACGCCCACACGGCTCCCCGTCCTCAGGATCTTCACCATCCATCCATCCACCCACCCACTTATCCATCCACCTGACACCGCTCAGTAAGTGCCGCGTGTGTCTCCGTCCTCGGCCACTCGTACCTCCAGGCGTCTTCTCTGCTCTCCTCTACTCCGTGCCTACCTTCTCTTCACCTTTCCTGTCGCACGGTCCTTTCTTTCTCGGCGAGATTCCTTAGCCTCTCAGTAGGAACTGTCTGGACTTCAGGTGTCTGGCCGGGAAAGGGAAGGCCAGGCCCCAAAGCTAACCACCGGCCACACGGATTATGTATTCGCGGTTTTGTATTTTCCGTTCACACTTTAGCCTTCATGTCATTTTAACCTTCACAGTAATAATAACCTGCCTCACCCGGGAGATATTTAACTGAAGAGTCGTCATCATCATCGCTGGGACCCCAAATGGCTACAGACTCAAGGTCCCATGCTCTCAGGCCGACCCGAGTCCGCATCTTGTCCCCAAACTACACTTCCCCGGAGAAGGCAGGTGCCACAAAAATGAGAACTTGCTACTTCCTGTGAGTCCTGGAACAACCGAGGGCCAGTGGCCCCCCTGGGTGGTGGCCGTGGGGTGTCAGACTCAGTACTGCCGGGGCGACTGAGTCAGGGCGAGCCCCTCCCGATGGGCATGTGGGTCGGGGCGTGCGAGGTGTTGGAGCATTTGGTACTGTCCGTGTCTGGGTGTACGCCTGTTACCTCAGCATCCTCACAAAGTGTACCATGTAGCATGTTTTGTGTATATAAAAGGGAGGGTTTTTTTTTTTTTTTTTAATATATTCCCAAATTATCCTTGTAATGACACAAATCTGCAATAAAAGCCATCAGTGCTATTTGGATGTATCGGCACTGTGTGTCATTGTTCCGGAATGCCCCCCTGGGACCGCCTACCGGACAGCCTTTTAACTAAAACCAGGAAGAGATTCAAAACCATTCAGATCCCACCCTCCCCACCTCTGGTTTCCATTTATGCCCCCGGCCGCCCCAGAAGCCCTATGACAGCACCTCAGGCCACGAGGGCTCTCTGGGGCGCCACCTCCCCCGCATCCAGCCACGCCCTAGATGTCCTGAGAACGCCTCACAGGCTGTGCAGTCAACACCTAACAGACCTTCCTCCAGGTCTGGCCCCCATTTCACCAAATGGCACCATCCACTCAACTGCTCAGGTCAAAAATGAAGACTTCCCCCTCCCCCCACAAGGTCGACCCAGCCCTGCAGGCAAGCCCTCTCCTCTGCCTCAGTGTGGGCGTCTGTCCCCTCTCCCCTCAGCTACTGCACCAGGCTCCCCACGAGACCAGGAGCCCTGCGCCTCCTTC
>CM053509.1:156832931-156853758 GCA_028627145.1 Eidolon dupreanum | reverse complement strand
CGAACAGAGCAATGGCATTTTTCCACACTTGGCCTCCGCTGGGTCTCCTGCTGCTGCCCGTGGTAAGGAACTTGCCTGAGACTGAATCGAACCCAGTGTTCTCCCTAATTCACGGTGTGGTTCAAAGACGCATGGTCGAGCCATGAGGAAGCAGAGCCCTGGCCTCCCAGCTGACGGCGACTGTGTAGACCCCTAGCATCTTTCCTCAGCCCCTCGTTCTGGGCGCCAAGGTGATCACGGAAGACACACGTGGACGTTGTCGGCACAGCCGAGGTTCCGGTTTACAAACTGGACAGTTCGGATTCATCTAAGAACATGAAGGACATTACCCAACCTCACCCTGAGCTACATTTTTGTCCAGCAACCACGTGACGATCCGCTTAGGAAATTTTGCACACGTTTTAGATGCAGAACTCACCTTTTGACAGTTTGAAAGAAAAAGAGCATATGGTTTCTATGAACTTCCTAGAACTATATTTTCTACATGAGATATTTTTAAGTGTAATTGAATTTCATAAACATGACAACATTTGGTAACACTTGAGCGTGTTTTTGTTCTGTTGTTTATAGCAGCAAAATAATCTATTCCATATCTTGTTTCAGAAACTTCTAGAACTCAACAACCTTCATTCTCTCATGTCTGTGGTGTCGGCATTACAAAGTGCACCCATCTTCAGGCTGACAAAGACCTGGGCTGTAAGTTACCCTTCTTAAGTCTCTGTTCCTTTGATTTTGGCTGTCATTTCACTGGGGAAGTTCCTCATCCCTTCAGCCCCAGGAGGCTTTCTCTGACTGCCTGCCCTTTGCCAACAACAGAGGATGACCGGGGGGAATGACACGTTCCCCGGGCATCCTTCTCCTTCAGTGATCTCAGCCCCATTTGGGGACAAGGAAGCTGTGAGGACGCTGATGGGGATGGGGTTGGAAGCCCCCTAGAGTCAACCTTCCTTCACTTTGCAATGTCGTGTGTGATGGTTGGGCCAGCGACATGACTTCTGGCCTCCACTCGGCTGGTATTCTTCGGGCTCCCGGCTGCCCTTTGCAGCTGCCATGGGTTGCTGCCATATAGCTAAGAGTGTCTCTGGAGAAACCTGTGACCCTCATGTAGGGAAAAATGATTTTCTTTCCTGAAGGCCATGGATAATTTCAGCCCAGAGGTGGAGTCTGATAGTTATATAATTGAGTCTGTAGGAAAGTTTTTCTGCTGTAAAAATACTTTAAAAATATCTCAGACCTCTTTATCCTCCCGAGCTTGGCACGGCGCCTGACGTGCAGAGAGTAATTGCTATTTCCACAGCTCATTAGCATTCACCTCCCGGCCCGCCTGGGCCAGGGTCTCGCACAGCCACACAGCCCAAGCCTTTCAAGACCTGTTTATGTCCCACGGAACTGGAGGAAACTATATGGACTTGTCAGCTGTGCTCCTGCAACTCATTTCCGAACTTCTTTCTGCCAGCCGGTGGGGCTGGGCTCTGTTTCACACTTGGCTAGTTCAGAGGTTTTTAAACTACTTAGGGATTATGCTGTAGGTGATCAAATTTGAGCCTTGTTTCTTTAAAGTGCAATTTTCCATAGATCTAGCCCCAGCAAAGCGGAATGAGAAGTGTTAGCCTGAAGTCAGAAAACTGAGTTTGCGTCCAGGCGCAGTTCAGAGCGTGACTTCTGCGGGACTTGTTTTCTGTGTCACCTCAGAGGTCGGCCTAGATTAGCAGCTTTCCGTCGGTGTTTTTGGAGTCCCAGGGGTTCCTCGGAGCTGCTTTGCGGGTCACTGGGGGCTGGGAGAGAGGGGAGAGGGTGCCGGGCAGACAGGCTGGGCACCGTTTCTGCCAGGGCAGCTTTGCATCCGTTTTACACGCTGGGCTTCCGGGTGAATTGCAGTTAAGCGATGGCCTTGGAGGTCACAAGCAAGTTTGGAAGCCCCTGGTCTCTGCGGTTGCTGCCAGCCCTGTGATCCCCTGGATCCATCTGAGCTGTGAGGCTTTTTTCAAAAGTTGCATGGAGATTCTTTTGCAAATGAATTTTCCATCGTTTAGATGCCGTGATTGTTTCTTGGACTGCTGGGAGCTACGTGCACACCGGAGGAATGAATTATGAGTCTCGAGGTGCACAGAGCTTACTGTCAGCGATACTGGGACTCTCAACGACCCCTACAAGCTCTGTGTAGTTGGTGAGAGCCGTAGGGAGTCTTGCAAGCCACTTACCGGTCCTGATAGTCCAAGGACAGTGGTTTGCACAGAGCATTTGGGACGTGGAGGGGCCAAACTTGTCATCTTTTCCCTTCATCCAAGTCTCCGCAGCCCAGGGGAATTGACAGCCGCGTTGTATTCCTGACACGCGCCACGCCTGTCCTTACACAGCACGCAGCGCACCTTTTTACAGGTGTTCCTCCCCCTTCTGACTGCCTTCCTTCATGATGAAGCCTGGACCCCTGTCGTTTGCATCGTATATGTGTGTCGTGCCGAACCGCATCCTTCTTTTGCTGAGACTTTCTGCTAATAAGATTTGCCATAGAAATGTCAAAAAGAGCTGTTTCCCATTTCTCCACGTGTCCCTTGATCTGGCACTGGTGACACCCCACGGGCCCACAGAGCAGGGAGGAGTAGGAGCCCTGGGGCCGCTGCCAGAGCAGCCCAAAAGGTCAGCGCTTTTACTGTCTCCATTTATCAGAGAAGGAAACCGAGGTTCCAAGAGGTGCAGTGACCTGTCCAAGATTACAGAGCCGGTGCGTGCCAGAGCCGATGCGACGCGGCCTTCCCTGGCTGGACCCAGAGCCCATGTTCTTGGCCAGTGAGCTGGATGGCTTCTCAGGGAAGGAGAGTGATGTCGGAATCACACCGGGCACAGGGCAGGGAGAAACAGGCACATACGCTGCCTGGGAAGTGGGTCTGGAGGGTGAGGCTGGCACACTGCCGAAGCCCCAGATATCTGGGGAACTCGGACAGAAGGGGCTTACAGGTGTGGTTACAGGTGTGGTAGGAGACCTGCCACCTGGTTGCACAGCGGGTGACCTTGAGAGAGGCCCTGTTGGTCATCAGCTGTAGGACAGGTAGCCTGTTGGTCTGTCCACGGCTGGCTGCTGAGCGCCAGCAGCTGAGTGAGCTGGGACAGGGCCGAGATTGACCCCACGCATAGGCCTGCACATAGTAGGCCCTTACTAAATGCTGGTCGGATGCGCAAAGAGGGAGGGGGTCACCCTCTGCTGGCCTGGAAAAATACAGACAGGGTCTGATTACCCCGGCACCGGGGCCACTTTGGAATATCAACTGCCTCAAAACCGTGAGACCTTAGTAAGAGTTTGTATCGGCCACTTCAGATTTCCTGAGGTCACATTACCGTGTGTACATATTTATTCTGCAAATCACGTGTTTATCGAATGCCTCCTCCATGCCAGGCCACGCTCCAGGCCTCGTCTTCGTGAGCTTTTGGTCATGCAGAGGGGACACACGTGCCGTTGAGGGAGAACAAACACGCCCCTCGTCTGGCTGGCGCAGGAGTGATGGATAAGCGTTTGCTGAATGCGTGAAGCAACGCACCGAGAACCGTCGGACGGGAGTGAGGGCGACGGAGACGGCCGCAGCGAAGGACGGCCGGGTGTCCCGGGAGGGCCCGCTGAGAAGGCGGCTTGAGGTGGAGACCTGAGTGGCGAGAGGAGCCAGCCGTGCCAGCGAGGGCGTGGGCGTTCCAGGCAGAGGGCACGGCCAGTGCAGAGGCCGGTGGGGCAGGGACGCGGGGGTCCAGGAGTAGATGGCCAGGAGGTACACACTGGGGGCCGGAAGTGGGGTCCCAGCCCGGGGGAGGACTTGGGCTCTCGTCTAAGTGTACGAAAGGGTTTTAAATAGGAGGCGGACGTGGTCTGGTTTACAGCTGCTTTATTTTATTTATTTTTTTAAGGACTGTCACTACTGTGTGGAGACCAAGTGGAGTGGCGGTCCTAGGGGGCCGAGAGTAGAAACAGGGCCCCGTTCAGAAGTTAGGGTGGGCCCAGGGGCGAGGCGTTGGCTGGGGTCGAGGCGGTGGTAGTGGGCGTGGAGAAAAGCAGACCGACAGGGAAGGCGTTCCGAAGGCGGAGTCGGCGGGGTTGCGACGGGCGGCGTGTCGGAGGCGAGGAGAGGACGGGAGCGAGGGGTGATTCTTGAGTTTGGAGCCTGAGCAGCCAGGAAGGTGGCGAAGCCTGGGCCCAGGAGGAGACCGGCTTGCTCACGAGTGACCTGGGGCTATGGGTGACTCACTCGTCACAGCAATTACAGTCACATGCTGCACATCACACACACACACACACACACACACACACGCACGCGCGTGCGCGGACACACGCTCTGCTTGCTCCGTGCACGTTCCTGCCGTGACTCGTACTTTCCTACTGAATCGATCCAGAGTTTGACTCACCTGCAGCAGCAGTGGAAGCCTCTGGCCGGGCGGACTTAGCCGATGGGCTGGGAGGTCTGGTCTGGGTGACCTGAAAGGGGAGTTCCCCGGGAACAGGGCTGTCACCCCCAGCTCTTGGGGGATGCAGGCTCGTTGAGCTGCAGGTCAACGAGCTACTTTGCCAGTGTCCTAAGAAGGCAGATGTGTGACGGGTGTTGGGTTTTACAGTCTCTCATTTGGAAAGTGTCCTGGTAGCCCCCCTCTGATGTTGTTGAGACGGTGGTGACAGGTATGGGCCACCTGTTTCAGATTTTCCTGAGGTGAGGGAGTGAGGAGATGGAAGGCAGAGGAAACCGACCTTGGTACCCTCCAGTTACTCTTCCCCCCGCAGCCCAGCCTGCACTGCTTCTCAGAGTTCCTGGTCATGGCTCTGCTGACATTGCCACCCTCATCTTCCTTGACATTGTCATAACATTGGACACTGCTCATCACCCTCTGCTCCCTTGGCTTGGTCCCCGTCCTGCCATTCCTGACTGCTTCAGTTCCTCCCGCCCACTACATGTGAGAGTCTGGAGGGTCTGACCTGGCTTCCTGCTCTCCACCCCGGGGTTCCACACTAGCTTGGAGCGCTCCGGCCGTCACCTCTGTGCCTCAGTGGTGGCTGCCTCCTCAGCCCTCACCCCAGCCTCTCTCCGGAGCCCTAGACCCGAGTCCCAACGCCTGCCCCACACAGCCCTCCGCTCACATGTTCCCTTGACAGTTCACAGCTTGGAATGTCTGAAATCCAACCTTGGCTTCCAGGAAGTGATTGTGAGTGCCAGGAGACTCTCTCAGCAGGCTGTGTTTTGGACCTTGAGGCAATATGGCAGCCTGAGCTGATGAAGACTAAACTTCTCCCTCCCGACTGCCTGCTCCAAACACAGAAACACGAATAAATGCTGGATAAAATACAACCACATTCAAAACCGAGAAGCAAAGCTGAGCTAGCAGCCAAGAAAGGGGAATCGCTATGTGCTAGAAATAAAGAATGCTCTCAGCGTCGGCACAGGGAGCAGCGTTGAGGGAAATGGCTGTGATTAGGCCTTTGCTGCTGGGGCTGGGCTCCTAGTAGGAAGGAGAGTCCCAGCTGCTGGCCCATGTTTGGGGCGGGGGGTTCCCGTAGAAATCAGAGACCCATCAAGTGTCACCCTAGTGGGAAATATCTTTTGAGCCTGGGGAATTCTCAAGGGAACATGAATGAAAAAAAAGTCACCTCTGAGAAACTGTCACTCTGGCCTGTGTGTCAGGTGGCTCTGGGGTCTGAATACCACACGATCCGAATTCCCGAACTGGTGTGGGGACCCCAGGCCAAGAAATGAGGCACAGCATCCCATGAGATTAAAAGTGTGGCGTCTCGAAGCAGATACCCAGGTGCAGCCTTGGACCTGCCTCCCATAGTAAGGATTAAATCAGTGAACATAGGAAAAGACGTTTAGACGTTTAGCGCCTGGCACAAACTAAGGGCTCGACAAGTGTTAGCTGCTGCTCTGCTGCTGGTGTCATTGTTTTCAACTTCTCTCGACTGTTCTTAAATGGGCCGGTGGAGGCTGCCATCCCCGTGAGCCAGGCCCTTTTATTTATGACCCGACGTCATCTTCATCTTCTAGCTGGTCTCCTTGCTTCTAGTCTTAACTCTCTGGTCTTTCCTCACACCGCTCCTGGAGTGATCACCCCAAAACAGAGCTCTGGTGTTTTCACCAGACGGTTTTTAATATCTCCTCACCCCCTGCTCCGTTGGGGGGATCTGTGCTCACCAATTCTGATACGAATCAGAATGTTCTGATATGACCATTTTGAGGCTGCTCTTTTACATTCCTCATTTGAACTTCATTTCACCACCTCGGGTTTATAATAGTAATATTTTGTCAGCCAGTTTTTAACTCTCATTTGCATTTCTAACCCTGAACTTCAGTGACCCCTTAGAGTAAGGAAAGATACTGAGCTCAGATGAAAGAGTGCTGGTATCTCGATGGGTGTCTTTGCGAGGAGCTTGCACTGGGAACTGTGGCACTGGATAGAAGCGCATAGGCCGTGAGCATCTTCAGGAGAACAGAGGACGTAGTAGAGGCATTTTGGCAATGGCAGTGGATACCTGCTTCACGCCTACTTCCCGACCTTAAAAAACAAACCACACACCTTTCAGCTGTGGCCAATGGACCATCTGCGATCACCAGCAATATGGCCACTCGGTGTTGTACGTCACGTGCCGAAGAGATGCGCGAATTGGCCAAAGAAATTTCCTGTTCAAACACGGCCACAATCAGCTTGTTCTTGCCCTTTTGATTAGTATTAGCCGCTGTTCATGCTTAGCTGCTTGTGACCGGCACCCTGTTCGCAAGCTGAAGTATCCAGAGAAGTAGCATACGCAGTCATAACGGTCATCACATCTCCATGGTATCCAAGTGGCCACGCCAAAAGCACGCTTTGCCACATGGCAGGTTTTCATCTCTCTCCTACCTTTCCAGTCTTGTCCAAATCCACACTTGCCTGCGTTTCCGCTAAACTGCTGCTCCTTGGAGCATCTCTTTTGTTCCCACCTCCAGGCCACAACCTGTGCCTTCTGTGGCCTCTGGGGCCTCCCCAGCCCCATCTCTGCCAGCTGAAATCCTTTCAGACTCACTTCCAGGACTACCTCTTCCTGAAATTCCTCCTTCCCGTGATGGAGTTTGCTCTCCTCCCCTTCCGGAGCCCTCTTGCAGTGTTTCTGACCCTTCCCTGCCATCGCTCAACCAGGTTAAACAAAGGGGGGTGCACATTGGGCGCCTGACTCCTCGGCCGCCCAGTCCAACTCTGGACCTAGGATGGGCCCCTGGCAAACCTCCATTAGGGACCAGTCTCAGCCTCCTGGCTCTACCCTTGGGTCTTTGTGGAAATGTCTTCTAGGGTTGCGACTGGAATTAAAAAAATAGCAATTTTATTGGAAACACCTATAAAAATTGTGATACAAGGTGATATATATGTATGTATGCATGTGAATATATGTATATATATGCATATGTGCATGTAAACTGAATATTTTTAAAGTAAAATCGTGATTCATAGAAGTATAAAATGAGTATTTTTCAAAGGTGTTATTTAACTCATTAAATAGTGGGAGAACCAGTAAGATATTACAAATGGATCGAAAGAGAACCCAGATTACCACACTGTGGTAATCAGGTAAGGGATGCTAAAATAATTATGTAAATGGATACAAAATTTGTCAGTATTCCCAAGGTGATAATCAGTGGCATTCCATGACACCTAATTTGCCTTTTTAAGGACAGGAATTATTTACATTATTTCATTTTCTACAAGTTGACTTTTATCTACACAAATTAGTCAAAGACAAATATGCCCAGCTAACACCTACTAAATTTCAACGTCACAATTTTCCCTGTAGTTACTTATGACAGTCTCCATTGCATCTGATATTTTACATGAGATGTGTGACTTTGTAGTTTACTTTTCAGAAACAAGTAGTTTGTATCTAAAGATGTGAAAATTACTTTTTTTTTTACATGACCTAGTTTTATTCCTTACTCATTCCATACTCAGTCTGTTGAATCCATTGGTCCATAGATTATCCACAGCTCTAAAAATTCTTTCCATACCAACAGTAGACACTGGAATTGAAAAGGAATTTTGAGCCAGTTTTACATATTTGGAGCAACAGGCTCTTCCTTGAAAAACATTTCCACGTATCAAGAAATGTTATTCTCTCAAGGCAAGGGGACAAGATACCAAAGTCCTCATAAAGAGGATTGGGAGGGACTTTTTTTTTTTTTTTTTTTTTTTTTACTCCATGGATACAGTTTCCAGATTTGAACTCTTTATGAGGAGAGGGGAATTTTTCATCATTCATCAAAGACAGGTGCCACACACAGGCTCTTGGAGCATCATAACGGAAATTTCCCCAAGCAACCCTCTTCTTCAGGTATTTGACCAAGGTTTTTGATCTTCCTGGCTTTTTAGTCCCATGAAGTTTTAGTTCCTGTAGTTTTGGTCCCATTTGGTCCCATTTAACCCTTACTTGGTACCATGAAAATTTCAAATCAATATGTAGGGACTTGATGTTTTCCCTTATGATTTTAGTTCACTTTGCATATGTGGTTATAGCCCCTTTCTCAACCCTAATCTTGTCAATTTTTGCTTTTTGCCTTATTTGTAGAGGTTTTATCTGTTTCATCGATAGTTTATAAAAATTAGTTCTTGGGTTTAGTTATCATTTCTATAGGTTCGGAGCTTAGTTTTTAACATATCAGTTTGTAATTTGATCTAGTAATCAGTTTCTTACTTTTCTCCCACCCTATTTTCCTAGCTTCTTGAGTCGCATGTTTAGTTCATTTATAGTCTTACTTGTTTAATTATAAAAGAGTTGAAAACCATGCAGTTCCCTTCTAGTCCAGTTCTGGCCTCGTCACATAGTTTAACATAGTGTTCTCATCATTTTTGGTTTGTAAATAGTCCATAATCTTGGCTTTTTCTCCCCCTTTTACCTAAGCATTGTTGGAGTGTTCAAATTTTCCAATGAACTGGATTTTTAAGTTATCATTGTTAATTTTCTAATTCTTTTATTCAACAAACATTCACGCAATGTGTCTTCCGTGTCAGGAACCAGACCAGATGCAGGGAATGGTAGAGTGGATACAGCCAGCATGGGAGGCTGCCTTCGTGGGGACACCATTCGCTGAACGAGACACAAATGTACCTGCACCATTAGTTACAATCTTAATAAATACTAGAGAAGAACACCCCAGGGTTCCCAAAGACTTCTAAACTCTACTGCAGGTGAAGTTGCCTGTCGTACTTGTGAACTTTCCCTCAATTCTATTTCTTTACCTCTTTTTCCGAACATGAATGCTTTTAGTATTTGTTTGACTCAGGTAGGCAAAAATGTATTTTCTTGTACGTATTTCTGAAGGTTTCTTCCTGAGGCTTCCCATAAGCTCTAAAACCTAAAGGACCTTTAATTCACATGAGGTTTTCAGTTTCTGGCTCTACCTGTAATAAAAGTTTAAAATGTGTATAATTAAATGCTATTGTTTTGAATAAACCAACCCCATAGTAAAAAAAAAAAAAAAATCTTAAAGGAATTTTTCAGCATAATACATGCACATTAATTTTAAAAATCACTAAGTACTGAAAGGCTTAAGGAAACAACAAAACGCATCACCCTATCTCTCTAAAACCCCATTCATTCCCCAGAAGCGACCACTGACAGTTAATTAGCAGGTTCTTCTGATAGTTTCTGCCACATCTCTGTCAATGTGCTTTTGCTACAGTTTCTTGATCCATTCACGTTAGACAGTGTTTGGTGACCTCTCTGCATGGTAGACGTTGGTTTAGTTTCTCTGAACCACCTCCCCTCATTCTTCAAACACACTCATGTTGCTGTGGTTAAATCACTTTTGTTAACTGAATATTTGTTGTTTTAATTATTAGAATGTGTAAATGTGGGTCTTTGTAGACACGCTATTAATAACCTGCCCTTTCTAGAATGTTTTTTTGTTTCCCTGGAATTTCTAATTTTCTTTCTTTAAAAAAAAAATTATTACACACACACACACACACACACAGTTGACCCTTGAACAACACGGGTTTGAACTGTGCAGGTCTACTTCTATGCAGATTTTTAAAAATTGACCCACGCAGTTCAATTGACTTGTGAAGTTCAAACCTGCATTGTTCAAGGGTCAACTGTATATATATATGTATATAATATAAAATGTATATTTTATATTATATTTATTATTTTATATTATATATTTAATATATTTTAAACATTTTATTTTATATTATATATTTAATATATTTTAAATATTTATATTATATTTTAAAAATATAAAATTTTACTAGATTTTTACATAATATATTCCACATATAAAATCTTAAATTCAGTTGTTTTTCTTTTTATCGTATATAATAAATCCATTTTTTTTCTCCCCCAAATGCGAGGTCCTATCAGGAAAACCTTCCCCTTCTGTGGACACGTCCCTTCCGGGCCGATAGGGTGTGGACGGCCCTTCATAGGGCCCTCTCTTCGTCCGTCATCCCAGAGCCCCCCTTTGCTGCACCCAGGTTGGATCCACTGTTTCCTAGATCCCCTGTCTTCCTGTACTCAGCTTGTGCCTTCGTTTTGCCAGAGAAAGTTCTCAAGCAGTTTCCAAATACACAATTGCGAAATAGATGTTCTGACTTTGTTCGTGTCTCCTAGCCCCCTGTGCATTATCATTGAGAAATCTGACGTGACTCTGAATTTCATTCGTGGGCACAGAATGGAGCAGACGAGTGATGTAACCCAGACGCCGTCCTTCCGGATGTGTGTGTGGGTGTGCGAAGGGGATTGCGGGTCAATGTGGAGCACATGTATTGAGGCAAGATTAACAGAGGGAGGTGTGACCTGAAGGAGTTTGGTTTTACATTTAGGAAGCATGCAAATGTGTCTGCCTTTGGTTTTTTCCACTCTGCCAAAAGAACCCCACTCTGCCAAAAGAACCCCACCTTTTGGTTTGAGGTCAGATCTGCAGAGTGGTTTTCACAGGGGCACGCTCTCCTCCTGACCTGGTCATATCCATGTTTGGACACAGAGAACATGCTGTTCGCTTCCGTGGTGCCATGCATAGAGGTACTTGCTGGCTAGGCAGATGGAATATGGCAGGGGACATGGGCAGTCCCCCAGCTGTGTCCAGAGAGCCAGTGGTGTGAGCACTGGGTACGAGCATGGCTCAGTGAGCGTGAGGAGAACACAGAGATTTGACTGCTGGGTGAACATGGGTGATCGCCAAAGAATTCGGCGGGGTTCTAAGTTGCATTAACGAAGAGGCGACCTCCCAGCCAAGGGTGTGAGGGGCCTGCTCAGCTTTACGATGGGGCAGTTCACAACTCGAGTATCTTGTTCTAATCTGGGCATATATTGTTCACTTAGTGAATTTATCACCTTTAAATATTCATTTCAAATGCCCCTCTCTATACAGCTTTCCTTGACACTTCCTTCATGCATAATTTACTTATTATTTGTCTGGGTTCTTAGTCTTTATTTACCTACCACATTGCTATAATATACATCTCTCATCTCTATCAAATTGAGTCCCCAAGGATAATCAGACAAGTCACTTAATCCTTGTTTATGGACCTGAAATAGAGGCGGTAGCCTTGGCTACATCTTGTCACTGGGCTTTATAAAGGTCAGATCGGTTGTAGATTATGGTGCTTTACAAACACAAATGGGAGATGGTGTTGCTTCCTGTCCATTTGTCAGTGTGATGAATAACAGCCTCAAATTAGCAGCCAGTTAAGCAACCGTTGTCCCTGGCATCTGTGTAGCGTCCCCACCCTGATATGTCCTGAATTTCTCAACAGGAAACAAAAGCTTGCTATTTATTCTCTAACCTCCTCACACTGGGGCCTTCCTTTTAGCTTATTCTCTTCCCTCTCTCCTCCTTGAAGTCCTTAAACTTGCACCGCTCAGCGGGGCCGGCGCACAGCCGCGTCGTCCATGACTCCAGAGCCTGAAGACCAGGGCACCGCGCAGGGCTCACCCACGGCAGCCCGGGCTCTCTGGGGCACCAGACATGGCCTGAGTCTGGGATTTGCAGACACGGGTCTTGGGAACGGCACTGCATTTGTACTGAAGTAACCTCGTTGGGTTACTTCAGTACAGAAGCCCCGCTTCCCCTGGTACTGTTCTGCTTTTCTCTGCTGCTGTATGATGGGGCTGCTGAGCACTGGCTTCCCTCAGTCTGATGGATGTGGCAGGCGTGCTGGTCAGGGTTCTTGCAGAGACCATTGGGGTCGCAACACTAAACTCGACCAAGGATGCTCCAGGCCTAGGGTCCCTCTCCATTTATACTCCTGGGCTTAGCCATTGATCTAAGATCCCGGAGGCACAGGGTCCTGGCAGCTAAACTTGGGGGAGCTCCCGACATCAGCCACGTGCTGTGCCAAAGCCCACCCTCTCCAAGGGACCCTCCCCTACACCCGCTTCTTAAGCCTGTTCTTCCTGCCTGGACACTTTTCCCTCAAAGCCATTTTATTCAACGAACCCTGTCGCCATTTCCTGGGCCTTGGCCTGGGACGTGCAGGACGACCACAGCATGTGTCCTTAGCATCAGGTCTAGAGAACCGGGATTTGGGTTTCTGTTCCTTTGTTCCAAGAAGCCTCCTTTTCCACACTGAGCCATCCCTTCCCTCACGACCAGCTTCACACACCAGAGACCTCAGTCATAAAGGACCTTGCTTCTCCAACCTCCGCGCTATGGGTTCCTGCTCCTCCTGAATGTGATTAACTAAGCCACCCCTTAGATGGCTGCATATGGCAAAAACAGTTTGGCTTCTTTTGATTAAAATACCGTGACCAGCATAAATGTGACACAGCCATAGATTATAGGGAATCTGGAGGAGAGACGGCCTGGCCATGGGCACACACACAGGTGAACCAATTTCCCGGGGCCTTGCACAAAGGCAGAGATGTCGAGGAGAGGGCAAGCAGCTGTGCACTCCGGGACACGGAGCCACTCGCTTGACTCTCTGAGCTCCTACCTGTTGTAAGGTCTGTACACCGCAGAGGCAGGTGCTATGTCGGATACTCCAGCATCGTGTAGAACAGTGGACCGGGTGACTTTGCAGGATATCTCCCAAGCGGGAGACTGCATGAAAAACGAAAAATCGAGGCCATGAAACGTCCATCTCTGCGGGAAACGGCCTCTTACATCGTGGTTGTGCCCAGGATTCGGCACACTGTGGCCACCCACGCGGGGTGTCCCCCTTCAGTCTGCGCCCACACTTATTCTTTCTCCTTAGCCACTTCTGGTTCATTTCTCTTCTCTCTCATCCTCTGCATTTTCTTCTCACTCCAGCTTTTGAATCGGAAGGACAAGACCACCTTTGAGAAACTGGACTACCTGATGTCTAAAGAAGACAATTACAAGCGGACTCGGGAATACATCCGAAGCCTGAAGATGGTCCCCAGCATCCCGTATCTAGGTAGGAGTCTGAATCTGCTTATTATTATTATTTTTTTAAGAAACCTGCTTGGCACCAGATAAGATGTTTTTACAGTTTCTCATTGAGAAGTTTCCAGGAAGCAGCATGGGCCATGGATAAAGAGGTAATTGATTGGCTCCTTGGATTGAAACAGGCTACTGATTGTTCCCAAGGACAGGGACCTTGATGAGGGCCTTGAAACAAGGGATATTCTGCTTTTCATATAAGTGACGTGTGGTTTGAAGCCTCCCCAACCTGCAGCCCAGAGAGGTCACAGGCTCTCGCTGGTTCATTCACATCCTCCCGAGCGGGAGAAACTCAGGCCCCAGCCCCTCTGTTTTGGTTCTCTGGGCAGTATTGATATATTTTATAAGGTTTGTACCAACAAAATTATAATAACGATTACTGATTTTTCTGATTAGAAAATATTATACATTCATTGTATGGAATTAGGATGAGAAGAACATCACTCTAATTGGTATCCCTACCTAGAGATAATCCTGTTTTGCTTCATATCGTTTCATTTATTTGGGTGCATTTAAAATATGTTGTTTATTTTAGTGTGAACACTTAACGTTATTACCTATGTTTCTATACTCTAACTCAGTCCCATCAGACTTGTCAAATTCAAATCTACTCTCTAATATTGACATTTTAGTTGTTTCGACATTTTTGCTATCAAAATTTTACAATGAATATCTCTTGCCAAAGCTTCCTGCATATAGTTATGATTATTACCTGACAATGAATTCCTAGAAGTGTGGTTATTGGGTCAAAACGTAAGCAAAATTTTATGCTTTTCATATATATTCTTAAGATGCTCTCCATAGCGATTGTAATGTCTTATACTTTCATGGAAAGGGGCTGCAATTACCTTTTTTACCTACGTGCTCAAATGCTTTGTATTTTCATGTGCTTTTTTTCCTTTTACTTTCTCTTCTTTTGTCTTCGCCAATTTGATAGGTGAAAAATGCTTCTTGTAGTTTGGGTTTTAAGGTTGTGCTAATTTTATGAAAAAATATTCGTTTATGATCAAAATAGTATTCATAACAGGTGAAATTATGTTTTTATAGAAGTGACTTCTAATACTTTCAGAGATCTAGTGCAATTTTTTTGGAGATACGTTTTTGACAACTTTTAAGTTTCTTCCCTGAGCATTGTTTACTTACATTTTCTCAGTCTCTTACAGCTGATTTGGAAAATTTATTTTTAGTGGAAAATTGTCCATTCCATCCAGGGTTTCAAAATTATTAACATAGAGGTTTTTTCCTCTCTGTTAATTTTTTGACCATAAAGTTTTTATATGGCACTCTTACCAATTTTGACCTTCTGTGTATGGCTATGTTTGCTTCGTATTCCTAATAGTTTGAATTTCTCTTTCCTCTTTCTTTCTTTAATTTGCTTTACCAGAGGTATGTCTCTTGGTCTTTCCAAAGAATTAGACTTTATATTTGTTTATCAGTCACACTGTCTTTCTGCTTCGAATTCACTCTATCCCGTCAGCCTAGCCTGTGCTTTTCCCTCTACATTTTAACACCTCAGAAACTGGGATGCATCTTTCAGTGATGGTGACAAAGCATCGTGTGACACTGTTTCAGTGGCAGCTGTTCTTCTTAGTGATACATAAAGTAATGGCACATCTTATAACAGAGGACATCCTAAATTTGACGGAATATGGAATTTCCGCTTTTGTCTTTTCTAATTCATCTCTCTTGCTTTCCTTAAGTTGTCTTGTCATTTCCGTTAATGACTTCAGTTGAATATTGGTTCATTTGTACACATATTATTCTTTGCACTTTCATTTGGTAAACAGTTAAGGATATGCATTGTCCTTTAATTGAGGCTTTTGTTACATCCTACATGTTTTGATATATGGTGTTCACACTCATATTCTTTAAATGTTCTGTAATTATAGCTTCAATTTCTCTTTTTTCCAAGTATTATTTAAGGCAGCGGTTTTTTAACTTTCAAGGGCTTGCGTTTTTTTCAAATGGCATTATCGAGATATGACTAATCCATTTAATGTGTACAATTCAATAGTTTTTAGTATATTCGCTGAGTTGTGCAACCATCAGCACAATTTAGGACATTTTTATCACCCCAAAGAGAAGCTCCATACCCGTTAGTAGTCACTCTCTTTTTTTTTTTAGCCACCCCACTTTACTCACTCATCCTCAGCCCTAGGCGACCACCAATCTATTTTCTGTCTCCATGTATTTGCTTATTCTGGACATTTCATGTAAACCGAATCATACAGTGTGTGGTCTTTTATGACTAGCTTTATTCCCTTAGCATCAGGTTTTAAAGGTTCATCCACGTTGGAGCACGATAAGTATTTCATTCCTCCTTATTGCCAAATAACTTTCCACTGTATAGGTACACCATTTATCATTTGATGAACATATGAGTTGTTTTACTTTTGGGGTATTATGCATAGCACAGCTATGAACGGCTTTGGTTTTTAAAAACAGAGTCTTTTCTCTAAGTTTTTTACACTGGTTTAGAATATGTGACATGTATGCTTTCTAGGTTTTTAAAAAATGTTTGAGATTTGTCTTGTGGTTTAATATCAGATCAGCTTTTGTAAATGTTTCCTGGGTGCTGGAAAAAAAGGTAAAACCTCTCAAATTACTCTGATAATTACATTACCATATTCAAATGATTAATTTTTGACTACTTGGTCTATCAAGGACAGAAGTATATGTTAGACTCCCCTTGTGTTTCTAATAGTTTCTGTCCTATGTTATCAAGTATGTAGAAGCTTGTAAGTGGTGTCGATTCACTGTGAAGTGTCCCCTACAAAATGATCTTGGTTCCACTTATTATTTGCTTTTATTTCTTTGTCTGATATCAAGTCTGTGAACTGTGTTTTATTTTCCTTTGCATTCATTTTAGAAATCTGTGACTACATTTCGGATTTTAATAATTTAAATTGCTCTGTTTTATGCACAGTCCTTGAAAACAACGTTTAGTCAGACCTGATAACGAGAGACCTTGCCTTTAGTAGGGGAGTTAAAGTTTTTCACGTTTGTTTAGTCCTCAGCCATATTACTGAATTGAATTATCACCCTGTGCTTTTTTTTTTTTTTCTGTCGTGTTTTCTCACTCTTTTCCTTGTTCTCTTAATGGCTTGCGTAAACTGCAATGTCTTTCTGCTTGGTAATGGGCAAACCCCCATCTCAGACCCCCGATGGAGGGCATGTTGATACGCTCAGCTCCCAAGCCCGCGCCCACCTCCTCTGAGGCTAATCGTTTGAGGGGCGAGATGATGGTATCGGGTGAGGGGAGCCTCGTGCAGTCCACTGGTTCCACGGGCAGGTGCTCCAGGGTCGTCGACGATGGCTTCTTCTCTCTCGTAAGAGTGGTCAGGAGAGCTGCCACGTATCATCTGCTTTCTCTGTGGCTGGCACTTTGCTAGGCGTTTTAATGCATTATCTCAGCGAATGCTCACAGTAGCCTAGCAAATAAGCAGGTGCTGCGAGGTTGCCTAGGGTCACATAACTGGAAAGTGGCAGAGCCAGGACTCGGCCCAGATGGTCTGGCTTTAGGCCCTAAGCTCTTGACACTGCCCTCTTCTGACTCCCCACCTTCACTGTCCGGGTCATTATTTTCCTACTCCTCCTTTGTAGTCGCCACCCATAACGTCCTCTGCCATTTGTGACTTGTGGATGGCCTCCATCGGGCACTGTATCGGAGTGGGATGAATTGTGACACACTCTGTTCTTGGACCACAAAGTGGTGCTGTCTTAGGTTTCCAAGGGCATTTGTATGTGGGTCTCAGCTAAGAGCAAACTGGACCAGTACCACCTCCCCTTTCTGACCGTGTCCCTTGTCATCAGGCCAAGCGCGTGCACGCCGGGTCCCCCACTACTGATGAGTCCTGTCCTCAGGCCACTAGCCCCTGTGCGTCACCACAGAAGCTTGCGTTAGGCTGCAGGGCAGATGTGCACTTGCAGTGGACATGTAGCCTATGTCCACGCTGGGGCCCCCTGTCACCAGCTTTCTGAACAGATGCAGCCCTTGTCCTCGATCACCTCATCTCAGCTGCCTCTTCCTGGCAGGCGCCTCTCGCGAGACTCCGGGGAGGCCTCCGTCCTCCTGCAGGGCCCTCCCGCTTCCGCCCCTGAGCGAGCCCAGCTTAACTGCCATGCTGCTGTCCCCTCGGCCTCACAGTGACTTCCCGCTCCCCATGTCTGAACAACTCCTGACGTAGACACATCAGAGCGAAAGAACGGGACGGTCCCTCTGTGCTCAGGACAGTCCGTGAGGGTTTCCCGTGGAGGCGTCATCGTTTCATTTAAAAGAGCGAAGCAAGATCCCGTTCTGAGGCTCGGCGGGGCCATCTGTCCTGGGGAGCTCCGTGCCCCCCCTGCCCGGCTGCCTGCTGTGGACAGGCGCTGCCCAGAGCCAGCTTGCTTTTTCAGTCCCGATCCCCCTTGTAAGCCCAACCTGTCCCGGACGGATTTGTTTATCAAAAGCCGAATAGTTACATAATTCCTGGAAAGTACAATGGAGGGAAAAATGTCTGAAACCACTTTCCCCCTGGCACAGTCCTCACTGTGAGCCCCTCCCTGGGGGAGAGGAGCGTGTTAGGTCGGCCTCTGGTTCTCCAGCTGCTCTGTCAGGCCCACTGCTTGAGGCCTTCAGTGCTGAGTTAGCACTTAATATGCCCCTAATAGCAAGAATCTTTTAAATCTCCGAGGACGGTTCTGTGCCGACTGGTTTGCCGGGACCACTCACGTGTGTGATACCCTCACAGAGTACTAGCACTTGTTACTAACCGCCTGGGTGTATATTCCAACTCACTTCAGTACAAATTTTGTGCATTGAAAACTTTGATGCACTGAGTTCTCGTGAGATAAAATTTAAAAAACACCGAGGGAAGAACTACGTTTAAAAAATAAGACTCTCTTTGTATCAAAAGCTTTCTTTTCAGTTACTTCTCAGTGTGAAAATGGGGGTGGGACATAACCAGGTCAGTTATTTGCAGTTTAATTTCATCTGATGGCAACTCCTCATGAATACCTAGATCAGACCGAGACGATAACAAAAGCAGGCAAAGAGCTGCGAAGAACGGCCACACCATTTATTTCTAAATAGCTTTATTGACTTAGAGAGTGTTTGGGTTTCACTAGCTATAATTCCCTCCAGGAAATAGCTAAATAAAATTAGGAATGTTATGGATTTTAAAAAGTTTTGAGCTGATTCTGAAAGTAACTATAGGCAGTATGGACAATTGTGATCTCTCAAAGAACAAAAATTAGGCATTCTGACAGTTCTGAATAGGAAGACAATATTTAGACATTTCTTGGTAAATCTACCCAGACTTCTAATTTGTAAAGTAAATTTCTAGAACCTCAGCTATTCCCTCAAACAAGCATACCCTTCCATTTTTTTTCAAAAGTATGCCTTTCTTTTCAATGAACTCCGAAGTTTAAAATAAAGGCAAGTCGTTTCGGAGTATAAAATCAACAGACCTAAGCTTAGATATCTGAAAGGACTTTCAGAAAGAAGTCGACAGTGGTCACAGGAAATGTTCCCACTGGTGCCCCAAAGCCCCCAGAACAGCAAGGGGAGCGAGGAACTCCCCCTCTGAGCCTGAGGGTGGCGTGTACCAGGGCCCCTGCACGGTGTGGGTGGGGGTGTCCCCATGCTGTCATCCGGTGATCGGTGGGCACTGCCACTCAGAGACGCACAGGCCACCACCCATCCTGCTGTGGCCGAGCTCACAGCCCAGATCTGATCATGGGCTTTCACGAGAAACCAAAAGTGAGCTGAGCCCTGTGAAGGGGAAAACCAAGGAGTGGATAAAAAGGGACCCAACCCAACCCGGTGTGGGGGGACCAGGGAGGGTTTTCTGGAGGGGAGCCCTGAAGGATGAATAAGCAGGGTGAAGGGTGGGAGGTGAGCATGCCAGACAGAGACAGCAGCTTGTGCAAGAGCCCTCAAGTGGGGAAAAAACATGTTTGTTGGAAAAACTGGCCAGAGTAGAGAACGAGGGGGAGGGTGTCATGAGAAGCAGCTGGAGTGGAAGGGAGGGTGACATCGCCTGGGGCCGAGACACGGGAGTGGGGCGCTCAGGCTCTGACCCCCACAAGAGCAGTCAGGACCCGCAGGGTTTTAAGCCAGGGCATGACCGGATCGGATTCGCATGTAACTCATGTCATGGGCTTTGCGTATGGCATAGGAATGGCTTTGAGGGGTCCGGGCTGGAGGAGGGGAGACCAGGTGGGGGACCGTGCAGAAGCCTGTGGTGTATCGGTGTGTTTCGGAAATTGCTAGAGAGGGAGGGGAGGCCCTTAAAAACAGTTCGTTTTAGAGCAAAGCCTTGGAAAGACATAAAACAGCTGTCGGCGAGCACGTCCCTCGTACCTGATGGAGACACACGTGTTCCTGTACTGTGGCTCTGAGGATCGGTGTGCGCATCTGAGCGGCAGGCCCCCTGAGAGCAGAGATGAAGGGGCAACACAGGTGCTCTCCCGATCCGCCTCCCGAAGCGGGTGGGGTGCGGCTGCCGGCATGCTGGCATGCCCACAGCGCCTCTGCTTCCCGGAGCATGCGCCAGAATGGCCGTTGCCCCTCTGTACCCCAGGACCAAGACTCGTGGTTCCCAAGTCAGGGCTACCACAGCATCATCCAGCTGTGCCCGAGTTTGCCGGCATTCAGGGTACTCCCTTCCTTGAATGTCCAACGGGAAAAATTCCATTCCACATGCAAGAACGCCAGCCTTTTTTCCCCCCTCAGTTCCCCGCTCCACGTGTTTCCAAGGATCCCCGGCGAGTACTCATTTGTTCCACAGATCCATCCATCCTGGTTGCCGCACGGTGCCTCGGCCGGCTGCCTGGGCTCAGACCTCGTGTCCCTCCCTCCAGTCATCCCCTGCCTTTCCTCACCAGTCTGTCCAGCTGCACCTCTGTGGAGCCAGGCCCCTCCTTCCTTAGCGAGGGATAAGGGGGTGTCGGTGCCACTAAGAAAAGCTTAAGTCTGCACTTTGATCTGCCCGCTCTGGAGCCCGCGGCCATGCCCTTTCTCGTCTTTGCCCGATGGCCACGTGCTGCACTGGTCGACCTGTCGTCCTTTGTCCCCTGGCCCAGGAGAGCCTTCCATCAGGTTTCCCTTCCCCCAAAGGAGGCGTCCTTTCTCTCTGGGTCCCAGCAGGGAAGAGCCGCCCCCTGACTCATCTCAAACATGCTTCTCAATCGACAGAATGATCTCAAAGACATACCCCCACCCCGAATGCAGGAAACCTTTTCCGCTGTTTTATAGCGTGGTCGGCTGCATGCCGTCTTACGTTTCTCCCTGCTAGAAGAGAGCTTTGCCTTTACTTTTGCAATCTCAGGGTTTGCTGTCTTAAAATTTACATCTCTGAAGGACTTCACGGTCTTGCTCAATTTTTGCAAAACATCCAGTGGATGTTATTAAAATCTCCATTTTCCGAATGAAAAAAAAAAAAAAAAAA
>CM053509.1:156811049-156831049 GCA_028627145.1 Eidolon dupreanum | reverse complement strand
TCGGTTTGCTTGCTTGCTTGTTGGGTGCTTCCTCACATTCTGGCACTATCAGATGCCACGGGCTCACCGTGCGTAGTTCTTGCCCCAGTCCTAAACCAGCCGTTTCTCCAAGGAGCCTTGATTCCTTTTAGGAGATTTTGGTATTAGACACCAAGACCTGGGTGCTAGGTGTGCTTGTTGCTATGGGGGTATCACTGTGTCTAGGCCCTCTCGGTAGGGCAAGGAAGTACGTGTGTGTGTGTGTGTGTGTGTGTGTGTGTGTGTACTAACCCACGTCTATTGACGTATCTATACATATTTCTACATGTAACCATCCGTATGTTTCTACATTAAACTACATATGAGTCCATACTGACGTCTCCAGCTCCAATCCCTCACTGTACGGATCGCGTTAGCCTCTCACGTAGCCTGTCTGTAACTCCCCACTCTGACCATGAGAAAGCTGGCTGCCCCCGCTGCCATCCATTTCCTTAATTATTCAGTTATTTAAGCATCATGATGGCACCAGCATCATTACCCAGCCCCCTGGGAAACAGCTTTGTCAGACAGAGTCCAGCGCTTACACACGGTCCCTTCTGTCCTCAGTCGGACCGGCTCCACTCATTCCCAGAGTTACTTGGGTCGGCCCTTTTCCCCCTCACCCGTCTTACTGTACATTCATAACATAGATTCTTTTGTTATGTTCTGCATCCCAGTTTAAGAACACAATGAATTTTTAGAAATTTGCATACACTCATGTTTCCTCTTGGTGCTATGAAGTTTTGTGGGTTTTCACAAATGCACAGTGTCATGTACCCAACATTACAGTATCGTCATCACCGTGAAAACATCCCCTGTGCTTCGCCTGCTCAACACTCTCCCCTTCGCAGACCTCTGGCAACCAATGATCTGTTTACCATCTCCATAGTTTTACCTTTTCAGAACTATTTTTGACATTTTCCAGAATGTCAAAAAAAGAGGGTTGTATAATCATATATATGCCACCTTTTCAGACTCCTTTCACTTGGCACTATGCACTTAAGACTCATCTATGTCTTTATATGGCTTAATGGATTTTTTTTTGATAACTACTATTCCCTTATACGACTTTACCAGTTTGTCTATCCATTCACCTGTTGTGGGACATCTTCGTTACTTAAACTTTTTGATGATTATGAATAAAATTGCCATAAATGTGTGCATGCTGTGTGTGTGTGTGTGTGTGTGTGTGTGTGTGTAAGATTTCAAATAAGCTGGGTAAATACCTAGGAGTACAATTGCTAGGCCATACCACTTGCACTCCCAGCAGCAATGAACAAGAGTTTGTGCGGCTCCAGATACTTGTAAGCAATTGGTATTGTCAGTTGTTTTTCCATTTTTTTTTTGTATTTTAGCCATTTTAGTAGGTATCTAGTGTTTTGCATTTTCCCCAACGACAAATGATGTTGATCATTTTTCATATGTTTACATTTCTACATCTTTAGTGAGGTATCTGTTCAGATCTTTTGCCCATTTTTTAATTGGGTGTCTTCTTATTGTTGAGTTTTACGAGTATATTTTGGATACAAGTCTTTTATCAGATATGTGTTTTGCAAATATTTTTCCCAGTCTGCGCTTTGTCTTTTAATTCTCTTACCAGTGTCTCTTACAGAGCAGAAAATTTTAATTTGAATAAAGTCCAATTTTTAAATTTTTTCTTTCGTGGATTGTGCGTTTGGTATTATATCCAATAACTCATCACCAAAGGTCACTTTTCCTTAAAAGGTTTATAGTTTTGTCTTTCATAGTTAGGTCTATGATCCACTTTGAGTTAATTTTTATGAAAAGCATAAAGTCTGTGTCTAGGTTCATTGCCAGTCTAAAAAGGCGACACCTGTATGATTATACCCCTCCCTCTTTTATTTTTTTTCCACATTCTGGAAGATGTCAACAAAAAATCCAGAAAAGGTAAAGCCACAGAGATGGTAAACAGATCAGGATCTGGACCACCGTCTTCCTCTCCGTACCAAACCCTGCCTCCTTCCCCGGGCGACTTCAGCATCACTGTGAGTGCCTGTGGCCTCAAGGTCCTGTGACTGTTCTCCACCTATTACTCCAGTTGTCTCTTCCCGATAATTACCCGGGATGGCTCTGCACCAGAAACTTCAAATTCCAGTCTTGGCCACCCCAACCTGCCAACCTCCTAGTCCCAACCTTTTCCCTGAGCCCCCGCACCGTGCCCGTCCGTCCCTCTCCCCATGTCCTGGACCCCCTGGCAGCCCGTTCCCCTTCGGTAGACTGATCCCCTGTCATCTGTCACTTCAGCCCCTTCTTAGCCAGCACTTTTAAGTTCCCTTGCCCCTTCCTCCTTCCCAAAACTCTGCTTCGCTAACCCCAACTGGGGGTGAACCCAAGCACTTGGTCCGCTCGTCCCTCACGCGCTGGGGACCACTGTCTTTGCCCAAGCGCCTCTCCGTACTTCCACGGCCAGCTCTGCTTTCCTCTGAGGTGGCTTCTTCAAGCTTCCCAGAACCTCTCAGTCCTCCCACCCCACTGCTTCCCGCTTCGCCTCCCATTTCACTGAGGGAAGGGGAGCCATGGACCGCAGCGCCACTCCTGCGAGCGGGCACACATCCGTGTCCTTCTGCCCTGCCAAAGAGACCCCGGGTCGCGGCCTCCCCCGCCTCCTCGGGGCTTCGCTGCATTTACACATTCCCTCTCTCTCAGCAGGTCCTGGTCTACTGGCTCCTTCTATTCAAAATATGCTCTTCCCACTGAAAAGAAAAAGGGCCGGAAACCAGCTCGCTGGATGTCTTCACTCCCTCCTCACCGTCCTCCCTGAGGGTCACTGTCCTAAGTGTCACCGACACCTCCCTCCTGCTTTCTTCACCCCCGCCACCCCAGCCGCTACAGCCCACCCTCCCTGTCCCATCCTCACAGAAGTGCCATGGCTGAGCCCATGCCGCCTAATTCGAGGGACTCTCCTGGTCTACCTCCCCGACCTATTCTGTAGTGTTCCCTCATGCCTGAAACACGGGTGCGAGACACTACCCTTGCTGAGTGCTCTTCCTGGCCCCGGGCTGCTCCTTCTCAGCCCCCTTTCCTCCGCCACCCCTTAAACGTCAGCAGCCCGCGGGTTCTCCCTTGGGCCTGTTTCGCCCTGGATGAGCTCATCTACTCCCCTGGCTTCAAACCCAGATGCCTTCGGTATCTGCGTCTCCAGGCCAGATCTCTCCCCTGGCGTCCAGACTCAGATGTCTAATTTCCTGCTGCATAGTTCAGCCCACGTGTCCAAACCCAAGCCCTCTCCTGCTCTCACAATGCTCCTCCCTCTGGATTCACTATCTCAAAGGCCGAGCACCAGAGGGGACCCGCCTTCGCTCTCCCTGTCATCTCCCTCCACATCCGGTCAGTCGCCAAGTCTGCTGTTTCCTCCTGGGCCCAGCCACTTCCTTCCTCTATCCTTCCCCTAGGTTCCGATGCAGTCTCCTGGCCCCGCTTCCCACAGCCCCCGCCCCCGCCCCCGCCCCGGTGTCCTCGTGCCGGCGCTAGCTCCCCAGACTGTAGTCACCGCCATCACATCTGTCCCCCACCGCAGACTCCGAGCTGACAATGGCAAGGGCTACATCTAGTGTCCCGTGGACCCCCCTGACTAGCACAGGGCCTGGGATGTGTTCAGTTGATACCTGTTGCATGTAAGAAGTAACGAGCCTCGGCCGAAAGCAGGTTTACACAATGGGGAAAGAATAACGGCTCAGAGCTTGCATCTGGAAGGGGGAATGCGAGCACTGTCTCCGGCCCTGCGAGGATGAGATCTGGGAGACCAGGAGTCGCGTTCGGAAGAAAGTGGGAGGCCCCTCGGTAGAGGAAACTCACCAGCTACGTGACTTTGAACAAAATGCTTCACTTTCCTGGTCTCGGTTTCCTTATCTATAAAATGGGCATAAAATATCTACCTCAGTGGACTCTGTGGAAACCAAAATGGATAACGCAGGTAAAATGCTCAGCACAGTGTCTGACTCAGTCAGTTGAGCCTGGTGTTCAATGAATATTTTTTAGACCATTTTAATTAAAGCCGAGAGGAAGCGGGAACATTCAGTGACTGGGCCGATGGTGTGCGGGAGTTGGGAAGGCAGACGAGCCTTGACAGAGATGGGGGATCTGCAGACAGACTGGGGAGAAAGCCCAGAGCAGGGAGGAAGAGCGTGAGAGAGCCGAGGGGCTGTGGGGGGCACCCGTGTTCTCCTGTGGGCCACCGTCCTCAGCTGCTTCCTGTCAGAGCACCCTGACTCTCCCTGAGGGACCACCACTCCTCCACGCTCAGTCCATGCGGCGTGTACCCCCAATCCCCACCTACACGGGAAGCCCCGTTTCTGAGACCTGGCCAACCCCGGCCTCCCGTCTTGCTGGTCAGAGCGATGAGATCAGGGGGAACAGGCTGGGACATAAGCCGGGGCAATCGGAGGCCCTGAGTCTCAATTCCAGGACAATTAAATGCTAGTGTGACCGAAAAAGAGGCAGGACTTGTCCGCCTTGATTGCCTTCGGAATGCGACGGGCCGGGGGCTGTTGGCAGCTGCCTCGCAACTCCAGGGGAGACGGCCGCTTGAGAGGGAGCCGGCGCAGAAGCCAGAGGTGGGGCGCCCAGGCCGGCTGCCCAAGCGCCCTCCCAACATGCAAAGTCCAGTCACTCCTTGGCCTTGTTCCATAGCCACTGGGGCGAGTTTGAGCTGGGGTTTCTGCCCCTAAGAGCTATGTATATGTATATAGGAGTCTATGGGCACAGTTAAAGCAGTCCTTCAGGGAAAGATCCTGGGAACCTTTTGGCCCTGTCTGATCTCCATTAGCATATAACTGTCAGGGACCCAGAGAGAGGAAGAGACTTGCCCAAGGCCTCGAAGCAAAGTAGCAGCAGTGTCTGCACCGGAACCAAGGCCTCCCCATTCCCTCTTCCCTCTTTTCCTAATTATTCAGCATCTTCAGGACACAGTCCCAACATCCGCCAGCAATTAGGCCCAAGCCTCAACTTCTTGCAGCCCGCAGCTCCCACTCCCCTGCACCTTTTGGTTAAAGCTAACCTTCACTGTTTACTGTGTGGCAAGCGCTGAGCTAGACTTTTTACATCCGTGAGTCTCATTTAAGCTTCCAAAACCACTTGGAATGATTACATGAGGAAGATGAAAGGCTGAAAGACAACCCAAGATCATACAGCTAACAAGCTGCAGAGCTAGGATGTAAACCCAGGTCTGTTTGATTTCCTGCAACCATGGCTTCTTAGCCTGCTGTCCAGAGACCCCTAAAGTGTTTGTGCAAACTCATTAAAATTAAATTAAATGCAAAATTACATATCCGTGCACTTATCTGGAGGCAGGTTCATATATGATTTGTCAGATTCTAATAAACAAAAACACATGGGCCAAGAAAGGTGGGGAACCTCTGTGCTTTATGCTGAACTCCTTGGGGCCGGGACATAAGCCTGGCTCATAACAGACCCTTAGTGACCTTGGCCAGGCTCCCGTCTCAGCCACTCTAGGAACAAATCCCAAGGCACTCGGGCCCCATGGAGAAGCAGGCAAGCCCACAGGGCCTGGCGAGGCCACTGGCCACTGGGTTTCTGGTTTGGCCACAAGGAACCTCAAAGCCCCTGGCAAACTCCTTCCAATCCGTTGATCTTCACATTTTCTCCTTCTTTCCCCGCCCCCTCAAACATTTGAATGCTTACTACATACCAGACACTGCTAAGACCGCTCCATACATCACTTCATTTCATTTTGATAACAACCGTGCAAGGTGAATACTGTCACTGTTCTCATTTACAGATAAGGAAACTGCGGCTTGGAAGGTAAGTGACCTGCTTTCCTTTATCTAGGTCTGATGAGGAGCCGCGTTCTTCCACATGGAAGTCCGCCAGGAAGGGAGGCCAACCGAGTCATCTCAGAAAAAGCAGCCCCAGTGGCAGACCAGGCCTGGCCACTGGCCAGTTTACAAACCGGAGCCACCAGGACCGTGTCCAGGAGCTGCTCCCTCTGAGTAGCTGACAGGCTGGCAGAAAGACCATGTCTCAGAGCATTGTTTGGGAAAATGCGACTGACTTTGCTCTGGCTCGCTTCACTGGTCTGATCTGGACACACGGCGATCGTTCGCAGAGCTAGCCGCACCGCCCTCTGCCAAGCTGACCGGGCCTCCGCGTGCAAAGCAGATGACATCAGGACCCCGGCAGCCCTCCTCCGGGAGTTCTGCGGCTGGTCAGAGGTGGGACGGAGCTGGCTCCCAGTCACATAGTTTTGCTAAGGAAACTATGAATCCCCTGATAGTGTGCGCGCATCTGTTTTTGTTTTGTTTTGCTCTGTGTTTTTTTTTCTTCTTTTTTAAAGACTAAGCTTGGTTGAAAAGGAAAAGATTTTGAAAAGCAAAAAGAAACAAAAGGTTTCAGAACTTCCCTTTCCAAAACAAACGCTGTGCAGTCCCTACCACAGATGGATCTAGGCCTGTCTTAGTTCCTATTGTATCTCAGAAAACAGTAGTAATGCTAACGCCAGCCTTGATCTTAGGACCACAGGCTGGTGCCTGCAGATCCGAGGCTCCTGCTGCACTTGGGGTGGTGGCCAAGGCTGCGGAAGCCTGGAGAAGGCTGAGTAATGGTGAGGCACAGGACCTGGCATTTCCGAGGGAGGGCCCAGCTGCAGAGAAGGCCCACAGGAACCCGGGCCCATCACCCAGAGGTCCAGTCATGCACGTTATGTAACCTCTAGGCCAATGTCCCCAAGTGAAACCAGAAAAACAAGAAAAACTACTGACAGCACCACTGTGGGATTTGATCTCTCCAAGGGGGGTCGTGCAGGGTGCTTTCCACTAAGATCGCATTCTGGCGGGTCTGGCTGAGCAATGAGAAGCCCTCCCCACTCAGTGGGCCCAAGTCCCCGCCATCATTCTAGTAAGAAGGAGTGCAGATTTTCATTCCTGGAGCAAAGGTTCAGTTAGATCAGGCTGATTTATAGCAGTACATATGGAGCTGGCGACCAGGCCTTCAGGAATTCAAAGAAATTCAAGAAGTGTTTCCTGAGCACCTCATTCATTCGCTGCACATGTATGTACTGCGGGTCGGTTGCATGTCTGAGGCTGAGCAAGGCCATGGGGGGGCATAGTGATGAACAAGGCAGACATGATTCCTGCCCCCCTGGAGCCCACAGGCTGGCAAGGAGGATGGAGACTGAAGAGTCACACAAAATGAGGACAGATGAGTAAAGGGCCACATGGCGAGACCCTAAACAGGCTGAGGATTCACAAAAGACCCCTCGAGGAATTGCCATTTGAGCTGAGTTCCGATTTGGGACTGAACAGGGATGAAGAATTCTGAGCTGAGAAGACCATGAGTATGATGGGACAAAGATACGGTGCATCAGGAAAGGGAAGGAAGGCCAGGGTGGCCAAAACCCGCAGAGCAGGGCGGAGGGACAAGAGATGAGCCAGAGGGGTGACAGAGCAGATCCACCGTGCAGGACCCTGCAGAGCAATTAAGGTGCCTGCACCCTAGCTTATAGGGAATTGGAAGCCACAGAATCCATTTAAACCCAGGAAAGATGGATTTAGTTTCACCTGCGGGGTGACAAAAAGGACTGCAATACAGAGTTGTTCCTGAGGGTGGCGGGTTCAGGACCAGGGGTCTGGCCCTGGAGGTAGGCACCTGGGACTGACCCCTGGCAGGGCTCCCAGCCCACGGGGGGCATCCTTACTTACTGGACAGGCACATGCAAGGGGTGTTGCTTACCTGGTTAAACCTCCGAGTAAAGGCCACAACGTTCGGGGCGAGACTATGTTTCTCCTTCTTACTCCATCCACAGCTGGCTAGTTCCTAGGAAGCAGAGAGTCCATTTCAACAGAGATTCTAATGGGATAGAATCACCCAGGAGCGGCTAGCTGACTGTGGACAGGAGGTGGGGAAGGGCTGAACCTTGGCCATTTGTTATCTTTGCCAGGGTGGGCGAGGATCCCCCTCTTCCAGGAGAAGGGCTGAGTCGACAGGTGGAGGTGCTTCCTGGGAGCACCCCCACCCCCAGGAGTGAGGAGGAGACATGGGATACCTTCTCCACACCCCAGCCCCATTTCCCAGGACCTCTGTGTCAAAACAGTCTTAACCCTGCCACTGCCACTACAACCAGAAGTCCCTTCTTAATGCACATTGTCTGAGAGGGGACACAGTGTTTTCACTAGTGGGACTCATTCCCCCACAGGCAAACTTAAAATTTCAATGTGGCTGAAGAATCTCAGATTTCGTCAACTATGTGACATCCTCCATTCCTGGAGTCAGGGAAAGCCTCAGTCCCAGCCCACAGCCATCAGAGAAGCTTCTGGAATTACCTTGGGTTCCTTCCTGAAGTTGGCCCCACCCATCTCCCATACAGTTAAGAGGGGGCCGGAGGGAAGGGCCCCCCGAACATTGTTTTCAGGGCCTTGCCTCTTCTTTCCCAGCAGCTTTAGCGTTATAATTTGATTGAATTACCTGAATTTACCTATCGGTGAGGCTGGTTCCTATCCAAGGGGATAACGGGCATCTAATGAGACTGCTTGGGGGGGTTATACAAAGGAGCAAGGAAAAGCCACTATCCAAATGCCCAGCATTCCTGGCTTGTGCCCTGGGGAGCCCTGCAGAACGGAGGAAGGGCAGATTTTAAAGGTCTCTGCCCCTAAGTTCCGGGACCTCCTTTTGATTGATATCGGGCCTTCGTATTAATTACTAGTAACATTACTTGGCACACACCTGGAACTTTTATAAGCTCTGTGGTGAGAGCCAGCTGTCCGCCGGCCGGCACGGACACAAACCAGGGTCTACCAGGAAGTTGGGGAGGGCAGTGGGAATGGCCAGAGACAACACGTGTTGGCTGAGCAGCTGTGCCTGACGTGCCGGGCCCTTCGAATGCATCTTGAGACCCGCTAGGCACCGCAGACAGGCACAGGTGGGAAGCCTGGCCAAGAGCGATGGGCAGCTCTGGATACAAATGAGTGACCCGGACGTGAGAACGGCTGGGAACCAACCAGGAGCGAAGAAACGGCTGCTCTTCCTGGCTGCCTGGCATTATTATCACCCTCCTAGTCGCCCACATGAGAAAACACAAACCACCCTTGACCCTGCCACATCCTTCACACCCTCACAATTTAGACCCCAAGTAGTAGCAATGGCAATGATATTAACTAATGCTGCCATTTTACCGAGAATCCCCCACGTGTCAGGTGCTGGATGAGGCGCTTCACCTGTCACCTCGTGTAATTCTCACCACACCCATTTTAAACCAAGAGGAAAAGGGCTCGGTGTTATCCATTTTCACGAATGGATGCTTAGACTCAACTTCTTTTCAAAAGTACACACGAATCTCTTTGAGATATGAAATTTACCTCTGTTTACTTCGTTTCTCCTTGTTCTGAAAATGTATATTTGTGTCTCTTTTCAAATATATATTTGACCTAACTCAGTGACATTCCTTCTCCCCCCCCTTCTCCACCTTTCGAACATGCATTTTAATCATTTTGCAAATGTATATCATTGCCCTTTTGAGGTTTAATTGTGAAGACAAGAGCCTTCTCACCTGATAATCCCAAAGCCAGTCCTGGAAAGGTATGAGTTATAATCAGATGTAAAAGAGAATTCACAAAACTGATATTCAAGGACTGAGGCATGGCTGTTCCCCAATTTCTGGCTGAGAGTTGCCCCTTTGTTTTTTCCTGGATGCTTAATAAACAGCAAAAATCATATACACATACATATGCGTGGGTGTGTGTATGCGTCTACATTTAATTCAGAACCTGTGGTCCTGTTTCCACGCCGCAAGTAACATAGGAAGGCATCCTCAAGGGAGCAGAGGAGGCCTTCCGGTTAGACAGACTGGGTCAGACCCTCTGCACGTCAGCTGCGTGACGCTTAGCTTCTCAGCACAAGCAAGTGCGTGATAAAGGTTGTCTCACCATCACTTCCCAGGGTCACGCTGCTGCGAGACTCAGCTCCCACTCCAAACGTCCTCTTCTTCCTCCCACACCACACTCTTGGTGCTATCTTGAATTATTTAAAAATTTACTATCATCTCCCTTTCGTTTTACCGAGGTCACGCAGGCAGGAACCAAAGCAGGTACTTAATACACCTGCCTGAATTTCCTCGACTTGAACATTTCCAAACCCTGACTCAAAATCTGTACGTGCAGTTCTTGGCTTCGGACGGCACCCTACGGGAGCTTCTGCAACAGACGGCTCGCAACATTTAAAATTAAAACCTCGACAGAGTCAAACGTCGTTGAAGAGGTTTCTTGATGAAACGGAAGGAGCAAAGGACTTAAAGCCCAAGATCCTGCTCCACATTCCAGCCCTGTCACTTAATTCCTGGGCGACCTCAGGCAGCAATGCCATCGCTGATGAAAACAGGGATGCTGACGCTAACTACGCAGAATTGCGGCAGAGACCAAAAGAGAGCCTGACAAAGGAGGTGACATGCAGGGCACAGGCCTGGCTCACGGCAGATGCCGGCAGCATTTGCTGAATGAATGGAGGATGAGAGGTCCTCAGTGTTGAAATCGCCCAGTTTCAGTGCAGAAAGATTCATCAAGATGTCAAAAGGAATAAGATCACTCTATCTACACTACAACCAGTCCTTGGCACTGTTCCTCATCAGTGTTTGGCCTTACAGGATTACGAGAGATTCCATCTGTGTGAAGCAGGTTTGGAAAATGTGAGGTAATAGAACAAAACTCTTCCAGTCACTAATGCCTAAAAAAGGTCCATGCTATGGAACTGCTTTGAGCACAATTAATTTAAAATTGACCAGAGGAGACAGGGCAGGTTTCAGAAGGGAGGCAGAGGCTGGCCTGAAGCTGGTAAGGCGCTGGTGGCTCTGCATCATCGAGGGGCCACTCGGCTGTCCCCGGGCTGCACTCAGGGATCCCCTGACCACACCCAGGATCTCCCTGGCTCTGAGTCCTCTGCTGAGGTCACCTGGATGCGAAAGGAGAACGGGAGCCTGCACTGTCCTATGCCAGCTTCTTCGGGGACCTCTCCTCCGTCACCCGGATGTTTTCCAGGTTCGTCGGAGACAAAAAAAAAAAGATGTGAGAAGAAAACTTCCTGCCACGGAAGGACACACGCACCCATCCCCTCTGCCCTCCTCCTGGCTCTGTCCTCTCAGGCCCCGCTGTCCGCTGCAGCCTGGGTCCCCTCCCCTCCCCCTGCTTGGAGGCCTCGCTTCGATGCCTGCTTTCATTCCTCTATCTTCAGCCTCCTCCTTGCCAATTTCTTCTTCTCACTTCTTAGCATTTTGAAGGACATATGTCTCTCCGATTAATAATAATAATGGTGATAAAGACAATAATGACGGTAATAGCAAAAGACATCTTTTCTAGACCTCCTGCCTCTCCCAGCTCCTGCTCACTGTCTCCCTCCCCTCATTGGCGAATTTCCTGACAGGGCTGTTGGTTCTCCAGATTCCAGGTTCTGACCTACTCCATTCTCCGCCTTCTCCACCTCCTGCTCCACGGAAACTGTCCTTTCCTGGACAGTGACAACGTCCTCCGCCGTAGTTTTCACTCCCTGCCCTTCCCTTCGCCCTGTGTCCTCCTGGCTGCCTTCTCACCTCTCCGGGCCTCCCATCCTCAGCCTTATTTTCCAGTCGCTGTTTTTCTTTTCTGACACGTGTCCCCCGCCTGCTCCTAAGTCTGTTTCGGGTGCTCTTCTGCACTCTTCTGTGTCTACATTCCTCCCTGCGAGGTCACATGTACTGCTGTGGCTTCAACCACGTGCCCACGTTCAGCCCAACTTTCTCTCCCAAGCTCCAACCGGGACAACAGCTACCTCCTGGCCACACCTTCCCTGGCATCCCACGGGCACCTCAAAATCCGCAGGCCCAGACCAGAAGGGTGCCTGACCACCTGCCTTAAATGAAAAGCACATAACGACATGAGATTCATCCAGACGTCCGTTCTGATAGTCACAGGAGAATGTTTATTACAAAGAAACCGTCTATGGGAAAAAATCCCTAATCGATGTAAAAACACCTTTGTCTTAACACTCCATCTGCAAGCATTCCTAGGTGACAGCGAGAGTCACCACTGGTTTTGGCTCACCCTGCAGAGCTTCTCTGGGCCACGCTGCCAGGAGTGTCCCCGGCAGCTGCCAGCTTTGCGCTTAGGGGTCTGCGAGTCAGATGCCCAGAAGGGGCCTGAGGAAGGCCTGACCCTGACCGTGTCTGGGGTCAGTGAAAGAGAGACCTGAGTGGGACAAGTGCTCCCTGAGGGCCCCCCAGGATCCGGGCTCCCGGGCCACAGGAGCCTGGTGCCAACACGTGGCGCTTCTATACACACGCTTCACCCTGACGGCCATCGTCTCCAAATCACGTCCCCTAAACGGGCCACGGGGAAGCCGCAGCGCCTCACGGAAAGGTCACCGGATCTGGCCTCAGGGACCACCTCCAGGCTGGTGGCCACCAGCACCACATTACCATTCTGCTCAATGGCGACCTTTCTTCCTTCCTCCTCCCTCCATGCTTCTCCCTACTCCTCCCATCTTATCCTTTGAAGCAATCTTCGGAACTGGTGGGACAATCACAGGCTTAGTCAAAGGACTTCTGCAAACACCCCAGGGAACGGGAGTCCCACGGGGCAGTGGGAAAAGGCAGTGCCAGTTTTGGGCTGGGGGTGAGTGTGACTAAGGAGTAAAGCATTTCAGGACTCTTGTACCCCACTGTTGGGTGTCAAAAATGATACGACAATCTAGGAAAGCAGTTTAGCAGTTTCTTATCATCTTAACTTACACTTCCCAGATGACCCAGCCATCTCACTCATGTGAACACTTGTCCACGCAAAAAAAAATACAAGTGCATATTTATGGCAGCTTCATTCTCAATTTCCACCAAATACAGACAAGCCAGATTTCCATCAACTGGTGAATGCATGGACACAATCAAATACTACTCAGCAATAAAAAAGGAATAACTACTGATACATGCGTCAGCACGGGTGAATGTCAAAAGCTTTATGCTAAGTGAAAGAAACCAAGACAAACATATGATATAATTCCATTTACATGACATTCTGAGACAAGTAAAAACTACGGGGACAGAAATTAGATCACACTGGCTGCCGGGGACTTGGGGACAGCAAGCAAAGTGACGACAGTGGGGCCCAGGGAAGTTTTGAAGTAACAGTTCTCTCTCCGGATTGCGGTAGATACATGAGTATACATTTATCAAAACTCATCGAACTGTTCACTAAAAAGGGTGAATTTTACTAGATGAAATTAAACCTCAATAAATATGACTTTAAAAAAAAAAAAAGGAAAAGGAACAGTCCAACCGTACCGAGAAGGAAAGGCCCCACAATGATGACTGTGCAGAAGGATAATGAACAACTATTCAAACTGGGGCAGATGAGGGGCCCTAAGCGGAGGTCTCTAGGGAAAAGTTAATGTAATTAAAAATAGGATAGAGATAGAAATAAAAATAAAAATAAAAACACAATGAAGGTGAATAACAGGAAAAAAATTATAATCTCTAAGAAAAACAAAAACCAAAATTCCTGTGTGTATATATTAAAACATACATGTATTTAGATACATGTACGTTTAAGTAGTATATATTTATGTTTAAATATGTGCTAATAGTTGGATCCATTTAAATATTACATATGTGTATACATCCTGATATTAGGCTGTTGGTGCATTAAAAAAAGAGACAATCTATGGGTCCTTGACGCATATTCCGCCTTGAATCGCCCAGGGTCGTTAGAGAGTCAAACAGCGTCCTGGCACACTGCTCGGCACGGCACTCAAGAGTATTTACACAGCCATAATAAACATAAATGCTGTTTGTTGGTTTTCAGCCTTCAGAGTCGGCCTAAGGAAAGGTACTACGGACTTGGCTGCAGCCGCAGAATGTCAGAATGTTAATTTCATTATTCTGACAATGAAAAAGTACAGCTGACTGAAGGAGGCGGCAGGTGGAGAAGGGGAGGAGCAGCAGAGGAAGCGAGCAGTCAGGAAACACTAGGGAGGGCTGCTGAAGCCAGAAATCGAGGGTCCAGTGCACCGAATAGAGCTCCAAAGGCCACCAGCAGAAGAGGAACAGTTCAAAGCATTTACCTCTGGGGAGGGGACTGGGGTGAGGGGTTAAGCCTCTTCTCATAAGCTCTTCTGTGCTACTGGATCATCAGGTACAGGATCACTTTGAAACGACTTTTAATAGATGATATGTTACCGTACTGCGTATTGTCATCCTCTTAAAATTAAACTTTCGAAGTTGGGTAAATACTCAGAAATATACAAAGTTTTTATAAAGCCATAAGCTGCTTATAATCTGTCAGTGTCAACATTTATAAATAAAGATCGTTTTTCCCATGACCACTAGATGCTTCGTATCTTCTGAAGGAGTGACCATGTGAAAATCGTGACCAGCTGGGCCCCAGGAAACAGGCCCATCCTACAGAGGTGTCGGCTGCGGCCTAGTGAAGCACAAAGTGGCAGAGGCTAACTGCAGAGTCAGGCTAGCTTTCTGGGGCTCACGGCAGGAGCTGCGTAAACCCCCACCGGGAGAAAACCAGCGGCAAAGGAAAATGGAAGGGACAGAAAAGGGAAGGAGGAAAAGGCAAAAGGAGATAGGCGGCAAGGGAAGAGAGGAAGGATGGAAGAAAGGAAGGAAGTGGGGTAGAAAGGGAGGGAGGGAGGGAAGGAGTGAGGGAAAGCGGCCAGCTAAGTGTCAGGCACTGGGCCGGGGCAGGTCCACGATGTCGCAGGAGGCCTTGGGGAGCTCAGTGTCTGTCCCGAGAGGGAGACACACAGGAACATAAATGACCATAACTCAAAGCAACAAAGGACAACTGTGCTTTCCTGCTTTGTTCCCCAAGGTTGAAGTCCTAAAAGATATTTCCTAGAGCCAAGCCTTCTGAGTGGCTGTCAGTGGCTTGTGATGTCTTTAGCTCTTTCCTGGGTGCTGCAGCTGATGATGGTGATGATGATGGAAGAGAGGAAAGACTGATAAGGAAGGAAGGAAGGAAGGAAGGAAGGAAGGAAGGAAGGAAGGAAGGAAGGAAGGAAGGAAGGGAGGGAGGGAGGGAAGGAGGGAGAGAGGGAGGGAAAGAAAAAAGGAAGGGACAATAATAATTGACAGTTTATAAGACACGTCAACATTCGTTTCTTTACCAGAGTTACAGTACATTTTAGGAAAAATGGGAATGAGCAAAATATGCAGATGAGATACTGTAATAAGTCAGATGATGATGAATCCTTTGAAAAAGTATTAATCAGGGTGAAGGAATGGAATATTTGGAGGCAATGCCTCAGGAGGCCTGGCTGATAAACTGACACTGGAATGGAAACACAAATAAGATGAGACAGCAAGCTCTAAGTACTGGGCAGAGGGTGCCAGGAAGGAGGGCGCCCGAGTACAAAGACCCTGAGTCGCGACACGTGGAGTCTCTGGGATCAGCGAGGTGGGGGGTCGGTGGGAGGAGCGGTGGTGGGGAAGGAAGGGGGTGGGGAGGCCAGGTACGGCCTGGGCTTTCCTCTGAGCACAGGCCGCTCCCAGAAGCCTCGCGCTGTGTGTGAGGCAGGTTTCACTGCCCCGACGGCACGAGCCAGCGAGTGGCAGAAAGGTCCAAACCCATGACGCGCTCTCGTGCTGGCCTACGACCGAGTCTGTGTGGTCATCTCACATCCGGGGACTACAGCTTTCTCGTGTGAGAGCGATTCACATTAGTAATTTAAAACAAACACCTGCTAGCAGCAGTGTGCGTGGAGAAGGGGCGGCGGCAGGGCCCAGGCGGGAACGAACAGGAGGGCCTCCACGAGGCCCAGGACCCCTGGCTGGATGAACCACAAGAGGCGGAAAGAGTCACTGCGGACAAATGGCCACCTTCTGTGGAGCCGGGATGTGTGAGGACGGGGAGGCCACTGAGTGAACAGAAGTAATCCATCCTTCTCGGCTTTCGGACATACTAGTTTCTACACCAAGGCAACTCCATTACAGCCACTACTGTTTCAGCAAATCCCTAAACTCCTGTCTGCTCAGAAAACATGTAGACTCGGGATCATGAAGATGATGCAAATTTCCCAAAACATTCCCTTTCCAGCCCCAGTACTGTGCAGCTCTGCACAATTAGAACCAGCTGTCAGCGCCGGGCAGCGGCCAACTCGTCCCTGTGCACAGCCTTCCGCCCATGTGACAGGGAAGGGCCCAGGAACGGAACGCAGGGCAGCCGCCGGTCGTCCAGCTCGCCCAGAGCCCCGGGCCCGATGAGCCCCACGGGGCCACTCGCCCCTCTTCCACTCTTACCCTGGGGACAAGGCTCGAGTCCTTTTCTCTATATTATTGGGAAATAATTTTTTTTTTTTCTAAATAACATCCTTCAGATGTTCTCTCGTGAAAAAGAATACACTGGTTTCTTTTTTCTTAATTAGGGACCTAGTACGTCTTCGCTGTGGGAAACTTGGATAACACAAAAAGCCTACAGAGGAACATTTAACTCACCATTAGCCTAATACCCAGAGAAAACCTGAGTCTACATTTCGGTCCATAATAATGAAAATAACCACAATTGCTAACATTTACTGAGGAACTTGCTAAGAGCCAAGCACAAGGTCAACAGTTTGGTGTACATTCATCCACTGCTCACTGAACCCTCACGACCCTGTCAGATAAGTGTAATTACTGGCCCATTTTACAGGTGAAGGAACAAAAGCTTAGTTGGAACAGTATGTAGCTTGCTCAAAACCTCAGATGTGGTCAACATGAGAGCCACGTTTCAAACCCAGGCAGGCCTGTCGGTGTCGGATCAGAGCCCGGGCCCTCGGCCACAGAGCACCTCTGTCTCCACTCCCCACTCACAGAGGCAGGAGCACGCTCACACATGCACACACACTCACTCGCTGTCTCGAAAACCGAGCTCCTACCGTACCGGTGTTTCATAACCTGCTTTCGTCCTAACTACGTTACATTTCCTCCCGTCTGCCCATCTTTCCTTTTGCAGGATTCCTATGATACACACACGGCCTCCCCTAGAAACTATTCACCACATTCGTCTCCTTTGTTTTCCCTCTGAGCTCTGTGAGAAAATTTCAGCTTGCCTTTTAATTCTGCTTTGGCTTTCGGCAGTAGCTAATCTGGGGCTCACTGTTTCCACTGCCGTTTAAACTTGGTCATCATGTTTTTTCAGCACGATTCAATCCTTCTTAACCTTGATCTTCACATATGGCAGGGTCACTCTGAACACTGGTGGGAACACGAAGTAAAATTTCTGGAAGTACCTGCTTCATGGGGAGATGCAGGCTCCAACCTAGTCTTCGGGCCACCTTCCATTTTTTTGGCCGAGTGCACTTTTCTGTGTCTGGTGAGTATGCTAAACACCGCGTCAGAAACTGGAAAAGCTAACTTGGAGCTTCCAAGAACACGTCATTTCACCAGTGAGTCCTCTTGGACTTTTAAAGAACACCTAATTCTCACACTAAATAATTTATTCCACAGCATAAAAAGTGATGGAAAGAAGCCACAAATGCTAACAAGTACAGAACAAGGGGAAAAAAGAATCATCTATATGACCTAGCAGGTCTAAGAAATATAAGAATAAAGCTAATGTTATGGAAATTTTAATACAATAATAGCACATTATATTAATATAATAGTAGCACATTATATATCAAAGAAGGAAAAGTGATAAGATCTCAGATGCTGAAAGGTAATTAACAAAATGCAACATTCAATTAAGATTTTAAAAAAAACTTCTTAGTGGTTTAGTAACATCTATCTCAAACCATCATTACACAGGACGAGAAACAACAGGTGGTATGGCCTTCCTCAGGAGAGTTCCTTATCTGAATCACAGAACACAGAAGATGATGTGGCTTCCTGAATTCTCCTGAACACGGCGTATTCTTACAGACAGTATTAGGCTTAATTCTCTCATGGACCACTGGCTGAGGAAGGCGCAGGAGTTATAACCCAGTGCTGGACAACGGAAATATAGTGAAGCCACATGTTTTAAATTTTCTAATTACCACACTAAAAAAATGGGGGAAAATCTATTTTCTTTAACTTAATATATGCCACGTATTATCTTTTCAACCTGTCATCAATATAAAATGTCATAAATTATTGATGAGGTAGTTTACATTCTTTTTTATACTAAGTCATTGAAATCGGGTGCTTTTTACACTTACAACACCTCGACTGGGATTAGCCGCATTTCAGGCATCCACAGCCACATGCGGCCACCATCTGGACAACACAGCTCTAAAAATGCACAAGGCACGATACTGAAATGATTGAAAGGAGGGGTCGGGCAGGAGACCCAAAGACAAGAAGCCCCATGAGCAGAGCCAGGGCGAGGTGGGGAGCCAAGGCGGACAGCTAAAAACCCGAGTAAGGTCGGCCAGAAGAAGCAGGAAGACTGGACAGGTGATGGACTCGCACGTGACTGACCGAGGTTCTTCATGTCCCCATTACTTAAAGTCTGTCCCCACCTCCACTCCCCTGCCCCCCTTAAAACCTACTGTCACTAATGGGTTAGGTAGATCCAGCAGCAACTGTTAGAGGGATTCGGGTTACAGAGCACCAGAATAAAAACGTCTTTTTAATAAGATGGAGAAATATACATGCAATTTACATGGGCAATGTCATGGTTTTATGGGGACATCCGAGTCAGGAGTCCTAGGTTCTAATCTCGGCTGTGCCCTAAGCCCGCTTTGAAGTTTTGGGTCAGTCCTTCCCTCTGTGGGGGCTCAGTTTCCTGTCTGTAAAACACAGTGGCACTGAATGGTCTTTAAGGGCCCCCCCCCTCCTCCGCCCCAGTTCTCCCATTCTATGAGCCGAAGAGAAGCAGAGGGATGTGTATGGCTTTCCATCAAAAACACTATTAAGGGAGATCTGTCCCTGGAGACTGCATGACTGCCGTGGGTCCTTCTTCAGCTGCTCTGAGGGGGTGTGGAGAGGGGGTGGCGTCTAAAGGACACAGTCAAAGAGACATAGTCGAGAAGGAGCGGGGGGCTTCGGGGTGCTGCGCTGTTCCACAGGGGTGAGGTGGCCATGACCGTCTGCTGCGGCAGGAGGCGGAAGGGGGCTGACAAACGGAAAAACACAAACGACCACGGACCGTGACCACGGGAAACTCGGGCTCCAGAAAGAGAAAAAGGGAGGAAAAAGGGAGGGGAGGGAAAAGGCGGAAGGAGAGGAAGAAGCGAAGGGAAAAAAGAAAAAAGAAGAGAAAGGGGTTCGACGGCAGAAGGGTGACATTGCAGGTGGGACCAGGCTGTCTGCTGAGGCGGGGCTGAGGTAACGTCCAGGTGGCACGGGGGGTGGGGGGCGGGGGGGAGCGTGAGGGGCGTGAGGGCTTCACTGTGGATGGTGCAGGAAAGGAACTCGGGGGGAGAGAGACAGACGAGAGAAGCACACACAAAGCACCCCACATGTTTCCCATCTTCCCAAAAAAAGCCAGTCTCGGAAGGTCTACGGGCCAGGAGCGGTCACGACTGGCCAGCCAGACACCAGAGAGGCAGTATTAGTCACCTTACACCTGGGACCCATCTAGGGAGGCCGAGACCCAAACCGTATGGCTTCAGATCTCACCAGACAGGAAGAGAACACGGTGGGAACACGCTGAGTCAGCCAGCCACCGTCCCGCCTCCTCCCCACGTCGGGAGGCAGGCGGTGAGCAGGGTCCTTCCAGAGGAGCTCGGTCCTGTATCCAGGCTGAAGATAATAATAATAAACCGACGATGGCAGACGCAGGGAACAGCTTGCTTCCTGCGTGCCGGGCACAGGCCACGTTTCTTAGCTTCTTACATCATGCTGCCCGGCCTTTCAATGACGGCGTCCGTCAGGAAGCGCTACTGCTGCCCGCGGTTCACACGTAAGCGAAATCGAGATGCAGAGGGAATAACTGACTCACCCAAGGTCACGCAGCAAGTCACAAAATGGGGATTCGAACCCAGGGGTCTGCAGGACTCCAAAACCCGGGCTCTTAACCACTGGGCTCTCAACCTGGCCAAGAACCATCACTGTGATTTTTCACCAACGTTTTGAACAA
>CM053509.1:156772952-156810549 GCA_028627145.1 Eidolon dupreanum | reverse complement strand
TGAAATGACGAAGGTCTGAAGATGTCGAAGAACCTGCGCAAACTCACACGGCTGGTTTGTGGTGGAGCAGGATCTCAAACTCAGCTCCGCCTGAACCGCAGCTCATTCGTGCTGTTAAACAGCACGCCACACGACCCCCTCAGAGATCAGGTGCTCGAGCCCCCACTCAGCCAGAGATCCTGCCCAAGATGCCCCTCGTTTCTCAGCGTCACCCCCATCCCGACTGCTCTGGTTTTCACTAGAGCCACTTCTCCCAAGGCTGCCCCGTCTCGGCTCCCACTAGTGGCCCGGCTTCCAGGGACGCTTTGGCCACTAACGAGTCTCCAAGAGCCAGTCAGCCCCCCCCAGGATCCCTTCACAGGCCCAGGGGTCCTCCCATAGAGAGCTCCAGGTCATCAGCCCCTAAGAACCTAGAATTCTGCCGGAACGTCCACAGAACAGCCCGATTTCAACTTTCCACGGAAGAAGTATTCTGTCTGCACAGTCACGCTTCTGGCACTGGGCATCGCGTGTGGGTGTCTCAACACGCACAAAGCCAAACTCCCCAAGTGCCCCACTCCGCCCTGCGCCGTCTGTCTACCGACCACCCAGGTAGGTAGGTGCCTGGCCTCTGTGCGCGTGGCCCAGCCACGCGGCCCGCTTCCTGCAGCCCTCTGTCCTCCTCGTCCAGCTCTCTCACCTAACTCAGCCTTGGTCCACGCTGCTCCCTCTCCTAAACATACTCCTTCTCCTCCCCTTCACCTGACCAACTCCACCTCATGCCTCAGGTCTTGGCTGAGGTACCACTTGTCGAGGCAAGCCTTCCAGAACCTTCGCCGCGACCCCAGACCACAGGGATGTTCCCGCGTGCGCAGGTTAAGTCCCCTGACAGCAAGCAGCCCTTACTGTTCTTCATTTACATGCTTGTCAAATTTGTCTGTCCTCCCTCGCTAGACTATAGGATAGTACCTAAGAATCTAATTTTTTCATCTTTGTAGAATGAGACCTTAATGCCTGGCCGTAGCTCACGAAGAATAACTAATTGTTGACTGAATGAGTGGTATCCTGTATCACCCAGCAAGAGGGAAAGCGATTTGAAAAAGTGACTTTCCAGGTAATGGAAGTTTAATTCTTTAAGCATAGTAACTTTCTACTCGGTGAGTCAATGAAAATTTACTGAGCAAACACCATGTGCCCAGCACCAGGCCAAACATTTGAGAGACAGACACATAGATGTCCCTGCCTTTGCGTTTCCGGGTTCTTTGGACATTTAATGAGAGCTATCAGCTGGCTCCCTCCCCGGGTGAAATGGGCATAAAAGATTATGTAAAACTTGGTACGTAATTTATCTTAATATTAAACCTAAATGAAAAATATCTTTTCAGAGATCATTTCTCTCATTTTTTCAAACAAAAAAAAATTAATACTAATTTCCTGAAAATAAAAATAAAAAAAAATCCAAACTGCGACAAGAGCAGCGTGAACTACAACGGGAACGAGCTGCCGTATGGCACCAGGCACGGGCAGCTACCGGGGACTGCCGCGTGGCCCCGCGAGCCAGATCGCCTGAGTGTGAATCCCGCCTGACACCCACCAGCCCTCTGACCGTGGGCGGACCGATTAACCTCCCTGGCCTCAGTCTGCTCAATTGAAAACGATAATATAAGGGCCGTCCTTATGCAACGGTTATGCATATACAAGGGTTCAATTCATGTAAAATTATTAGAATCGTGACTGACACACAAGCATTCGATAAGTAGTCATAATTATTATTATTGAATATAAAGCTAAAACGGTGCAACACTCCTTGACATCCAACACCAGTGATGCTCCTTGACACGTGACGCCTTGACATTCAATCTACTTGACTTTTTTGTTTACTAACAGATGCTGGAAATCTCGACTCCCGACGGAAGGCACAGGATCGTCCCTCCAAAAGCCCACTCATGAGTCCGCAAGTATCAGATGTCAAGGACTGTCGTCCTTCTCCAGGAGTTTTCCGGCTAAATCAACGCCACATCATTTTCTTTTCTCTCAAGCCACTGAGGAAAGCAATGTCAAGGTCTCCCTCACCAATGGGTTTGCCCCCAGGGAGAGACCGTGAATCCATAACGCTTCTGCAGGTTTTGCTGAGCAGAAGTGGCCTTCCGAAGGGAAGGACAGGGCTCCCAGATATCCCCAGACTTCTGCTGCTGAGGACGAACGTGACTCGGCCGCTCCCAGGCTGTACAAACATTTCTTCCAGCAGCAGAACGTTTACAGACTTGTCCAGCCCAGACTCCGCTTAGTGGGCGGCATGGCCCAAACGGCCCATTTTTCAGAAACATCTATAATGGTGAATTGAAAGGCGTACCTCATTCTCATGGCCAAAAATATCTAGTAAGTAAGCCAAGCCATGAATGAATTCCTCTTTCTCTGTTTTGTGTGTTTTCCTTTACTTTCAAAGAAAAAAAAAAAAAAACAAGTAGAACTTCGGTCTGAAGTGCTGTCAAGTACTTGAAACCCTTGTTCCTTGAAGAGCCGGTGAAAACTCTTGGGCAGTCGAAGCAGCTTTATGATCTGCTCCGTTTTATAGCAAAACCTCCCGAGAAGGTGGTGACTCAAGGCCTCGCTCTGATGAAACGACGGGCTTTGGGAGCGGGGTTTCGGGGCCTCTGCCGCCTTTGACGGCAACGCGTGCAAGCATGAAGGTCCCGGCCGCAGAGGGCTTCGCTTTCTCGGGGCGCCAGGACCAGCTGTGCCGCCGACAAAGCAGATGCTTCATCTGCACACGGACGGCCCTGACATTCCTCTCGGTCAAAAGGGAGCTGGGCAGAGAAGCTGTGTGCGATTTTGAAGACCTGGAAGCTTCCCAAAGGGATGTGCAATATAAGAATTCTTCTTGGATACGGACAACACGCAGGTAACAGATACCAGCGGTGAGACTCTCGTGAACCGTGTGTGCAATGAATTTCAAAAGAAATGGCACGGCTGCTGAGTCTTTCTATGGCCTACTTCGAAATGCCAGAAGATGGGTCAGCTATTCTAGAAATGACATCATTTGACACGGGGCTGCATTGATCTCCTTCCTCTGCTCCGAGCCACAACCCGGCTCATTCGGGTCCAAGTTGTGTGGCTTCGCCAAGTTCTCTCCTGCCACCGTGTCTTTTCTTGCTCGGCAATGCAGGAAGCCATTTTGAAGGGTATTACAAAACAAGGCTGTCGTGTTGGGGTAAGTCCAAATGTCTGAAAATTCCTAGCCTTTCTAAGTGAAGCTTTCTTCTCCCCATTAAGGTCGCTTCTCCCCCTGTGCATCTTCGGGAGGTGGCTGCTCCTTTCCCCCCTCAGGCGTCATGTGATCAGTGACAAACGTCTGCTTATCGAAGTAAGACCAGAGATGGTATAAGGTTCACTGCACTCTCTACATTAGACGTTTTCTGACGCGAGCTAGGATCAGTGTAAAGAGATGTACATAACGATAAAGGTAGGGTATGCTTTCATAAATGCCTTGCAGAGGGAAAAGCTTAGACGACCTAACATAGTGACAGTGAAACTTCACTGCCCAGATGTACATGCGAACATCTCCTGCCGACACACATGCTTTTGGAAGAGAATGTTACCTTAATGTCATCTGAGAAAGAACTTTTTTCCACAGAAGATATTGTCAAAATAATAAATTATTTCCAAATAAAGAAAGAAGCATTTGATGCTGTGACCAAGCAACTAGTATCGGACGAACTATAAAAATTGGAAAAGTGACAACAACACGCACCTGGCTCTCTGAAGATATCAAAGAGCAAGCAAAGCAGCCAGGATTTGAGGGCCCGAGACCCCAAAAGGGAAATGCACTGACAGGAACTGTGTTCACGGCTGTTTTGTCCTGACAATACCAGGTGTTGACAAACACGTGGACCAAGTGGAACCCTCACACTCTGCTGGTAAGAATGTAACTGGCACACCCACCTCGCAAAACAGTTCGGCAGCGGCTGTCGAGCTGAACAACCGCATTCCTTAGACCGAGCGATTCCACTCCTGGATGTTACACCCAAGAGAAATGAGTGGTTATGTCCAGCAAAAGGCATGTTCGAGGGTGTCTGCAGCAGCATTATTGATAACAGCCTTAAACTGGAAATACGCAAAACATCCATCGGCGTTGGGAAAGGTCATTAAAACATGGTCTACTCACAACAAGTAAGAATGAAACTCGCGCTGCACACGAAAACATGGTACAGCTCACGCACATAATCGTAAGTGAGAACAGACAAAAAGTACATATGACTGCATTTATATGAAGTTTATAATAGACAGAACTACCAGCACTGACAGAATTAAGAACAGCGATTACACCTGGGGGTAGATGATGACCGGAAGGGGCCATGACCTAGCTTCTGGGATGTTGGCATGTTCTGTGTCATGGTCTGGGGGCAGTTCCATGGTTGGTTTACTTTGTGAAAAGGCATTGAGTTGTACCCTTAAGATCTGTGCACTTAACTATACCTACCTTGAAAAATCTCTTTAAAAGATAGTTGACTTTAACACATAATTGTTCATGTGAATGCAATAAACAATATCTTGTGGAGATTATTACAAATGTAGAAGTAAAATGCATGATAACAATACTATAAAGAAAAGGGGGTAAATGGAAGTACACCGTTATAAAGTTCTTATACATGAAATGGTACATTATCACTTGAAAATAGACTGTCATATGTTAAAGATGTATACCATAAACCCTAAAGCAACTACTGAGAGAAATTATAGCTAGTTATCCAATAAAGGAAATAAAATGAAATAATGAAACATGCTTCATTACTTAAAAATAAGTCAGAATAAGAGGAAAAGGGGATTTAAATCCAACCATATCAATAATCACATTAAACACAAATACCCAATTAAAAGGCACAGTTTGTCAGACTGGCTAAAAATAGAGGATTCAATTATATGCTGCCCACAACGGACCCACCTTAAATTTAAAGACACAAATAGGCTGAAAGCAGCAGGATGAAAAAGATATATCTTAGTCCGTTCAGGCTGCTATAATAAAAATAGCATAAATGGAGTGGTTTATAAAGAACAGAAATTTATTTCTCACAGTTCAGGAGGCTGGGAAGTCCAAGATCAAGAGGCTGGTAGATTCGGGGTGTGCTATGGACCAGCTTCCTGGTTCATAGACAGCGCCTTGTCGTTGCAGAAGAAATGAGCTAGCTCTCTGGGGTCTCTTTTATAAGGGCACTGGTCCCTAACACGATGACTCTGCCCAAAGGCCCCTAACACCATCGCTGCGGAAATTAGGGTTTCGCCATGAGAGGGATACGAACATTCAGACCGTAGCACCTGTTAACACTGAGCAAAAGAAAGACGGCTATATTATCAAACAAAGTAGATTTTAGAGCACAGAATATTACCAGGGATAAGGCCAGTCATTTCATCATGTTAAAGGGTAAACTCAAACGGAGGACATAACAATTATAAATGTTTATGCAGCTAATAATAGAATTTCAGAATGCATGAAACAGAAACCGATAGAACTTAAAGGAGGAGTCGACAAATCTATATTACAGTAGATTTCAATACCCTTCTCTCAATAATTAATGGAACAAATAAGTAGAAAACAAGAATATAGATGACTTCGATAACACTATTAACCAACTCGACTTCAATTATATTTTAGAACACTATGCCAAAACAGCAGAATACACATTTTTATTAAGTTCACTCAGAACTTAACCAAGATCAACCATGTTCTGTTCCATAACACAAATCTCAATAATTCAAACTGCACAAAGTGTTTCTCTAACCACAATGGAGTTAGAAATCAATGGCATAAAATACTTAGAAAAATCCCCAAATATCTGGAAACTAAAGAACAAATTTCTAAATGATTCATGGGTCAAAAAGAAATCAAAAGGAAAATCTGAGAGTTTTGAACTGAATGGAAATGAAATCTCAAAATATCAAAATGTGTGGGACAAAGATAAAGCGATGCTTAGAAGGGACTTTATAAAGCTGGATGCCTGCATTAGACATGAAGAAAGGGCTCACATTATTAACCTCAGCTTCCACTTTTAGAAACTGAAAGAGTAAATTAAACCCAAAGTAAGTGGAAGAAAGGAAGTAATTTAAAAATACAACCAGAAATCAATGGATTAGAAAACAGAGAAGCGATAGAAAAAAATTAATGGAATCAGAAACCTTTATTGAGATCAATAAAACCAATAAACTTAGCCAGACTGATCAAGAAAAAAGAAAGGCTGTCATTCACAGAGACATCCTCATCTGTGTAGAAAATCTGATACAATCTACAAAAAAGCTAGTAGAGTAAGTGGATTTAGCAAAGTTGTAGGATATAAGGTCAATTTACAAAAATCAGTCATATTTCTATAAATTAGTAATGAGCAATGGAATTTAACTTAAATAAAATAACATTTACAACAGCATAAAAAAATGAAATACTTAGGAATAAATCTGACAAAAGATGTGTAAGACCTGTACACTGAAAGCTATAAAACATTGCTGAAATAAATTAAAGAAGACATAAATACACAGAGGTACATACTATGTTCATGATTGAGGTAACTCAGAATTCTTACAATGTCAATTCTCCCCAAATTGAGCTACAGATTCAGTGCAATGGCAATCGACATCCTAACAGGCTTTCTGTATAACTTAACAAGCTGATTTTAAAATTCATATGGAAATGAGAAGGACTAGAATAGCCAAAACAATTTTGAAATGGAAACACATTTTAAGGACTGATTTCAAGACAGCGGAGAGAGTGGAAGAGGAGGGGTTGTAAGAAGCTTGAGGAAACTTTCTGAGTGATGAGTAAGTTTAGAATCTTGATTTGATGTCGGTTTCACAGGAATATAAATACAGCCCAACTCATCTAGCTGTTGGCTTTATTTATGTGTGGTTTATTATGTCAGTTACACCTCAGTAAAACTGAAAAAAAAAAATCTCATTCAGTCCTCACATCCAATTTTTGGAGGTAATCATATTATCATCTCCATTTTACAGATATGGAAGCTGAGGCCTTGAGACGTTAAGCGACTTGAACGTGGTCACGCAGATACAAACCTAGGTCCTTCTTACTCCAGAGTCTAAGCTGTTGAGCTTTGGGCTATACAGAAAGAATGCTTTGCTATCTGCCCGTCATTCGTTCAACAAGCATTGACAAGAACGGATCTTATGATGCGCCAGACACTGTGGCTGGAGGGAGGGGACACAGCAGCGTCAGGGAAGGTCTTCCTCGCAAAGCTCTACCCACTGAGGGCCCGGGGCCCGTCTCCGCTTGACTTAATAGCACAGCCATTGCTTTTCTCCTCTTACATCCCTGACTTCTCTCAAGAGAGAGGGAATAACTTGCGAGTTCCTGCCATGGCCACGCCGGCTGCCTGTGCGATCTCCTTTAACCATCACGACACGGAGGTATCGCTGCCACTTTGGAGATCGGGGAACGGAGGCACTGGCAGGCGAGGCGGGAGCGGAGCCGGGGTTCAGATGCGGACCTTCCCGCCGCTGAAGCGCACGATGCCCCCATCACGCCACACTGCCTGGGAACACACAGCTGCTCCCGCAACGGAAGTCCAGACGAACTCTGTTTTCCTTGCAGAACGAAATCACAAGCAGGCGCCAAGTCCCCATGGGTAAAGACAGCTGTTCACCATAGGTTCTGGTTTGTGTTATTAATTCACTTAAAAGGAAATTTGGTTTCTAACCAGAACTAATGTCATATCCACACTCAAGAAGGGAGGAAAAAAAAACGAGTCTGGAAGTTGCAGAGTTGGTTTCATTGGACCAAACGTGCTGCTGGCCTCTATCTGCAGCCAAGATCCCCACTCCAGCTGGCTGTCCCCACCCTCCGCCCAGAGAGGGACTCCAACCTCTGTCTCCATGTGACTGTCGCTGGGGGTAAGGGGGGGGGGGCCCTCTTCCACTTTGTTCCCGTTGTCACGAGAAATCATTACGATGGACACAGTAATTACTAGGAAATGAGAAGCAAATAACAAATGCAAACTCAGAGCAATTACAGATGAGAGAGACAGCTGTTCAAGCTTCCGGTAGGAACTAACATCAGCGATGACGAGGGTTAGGCCGGGAGCCACCACCTGCCCACGCCTTGACCCCAAATGGCGGCTACCTAGGCCACCGCCTTCTACCTAATGCAGTGTTCTGAACACAGGGAGGCAGTGATCGCGTAAAAGTCAGGAGAATTCAAAAGGATATGATCATTATTATCACGATCGCTACTACTGCATCCTAAAGGTATTGAACAAATAACGTCAGGCACTACACTGGGTCGCAGGGTCCTGAGTGAATGGTCATGTCATGATCGCTGTGTCCACGGAGTTTATAATCTAGGGGAGAGGAGACAGACTTGACACAACTAATTATTGGAGCTTTTAAAAGTCATGACATTGCAGCACAATGGTGAAAAGCCAGACGCAGAAGCGGCAGCAGGTGGCGTGGCCATAGGGGACACAGGGGACGGGAGGGCGCCTGCTCTACCCTGGAGCTCCGGGTGCTCAGTGCGTCTCCTGAGGGACGAGGACGGGTCAGCTGTGCGAGGGAAGAGAAGCGCATCCCAGCCGGTGGCACAGCGTGGGGGAAGGCGCCGAGATGGGGAACGAGGGCGCTGTGGGCGGCGGGCCCTCGGCCCGGGGCTGCAGGGCTGTGGCCGGCCGGGGAGGGGCAGATCTGCGTCCCCAGAGCAGCACGGTGCTGGGCAAGACCAGAATGGTCAGACTTTGGCTTTAGAAAGATGTCTCCGGATGCAGAGAGGGGGGTGGGGGTCGGCTGTGGGAGATGTGATTAGAACAGGAGGGTCGGTTACTTAGGCCGGGCTGGGGCAGAGGAGGGAGCTGGATTGAGAAAACTGCCCAGCATGTGACCCGGGAGAGGGATTTTAATGATGTCAGCGAAACCGATCTCCTCTTTACAAATAACTGCCCACTGGCAACGCTCCTCCCTTCTCCCAGGGCCCGACGCCGTGATTCCGAGGAGCAGCGAAGACACGCAGGGTTTGTCCGGCATCCAGCACTGACCTCGGCCTTCTGGAATGCCCGCTCCTTCGGAGCAGGCAAACGGCATCCAGACAAAAGGCCAGAGGGTCAGGCTCCTGAACCCACGGGCAGCGTTCCCCTGAACCGCGGCGTGTCACGTGGCCGAGGAAAGTGCGCAGCTCAGCAGGAGCCTCCCGCTGCTGCTGACGCTGGCCAAGCCGCACGCGGGGTCGCAGGCTCCGAGGCGGAGAAGGCGAGACAGAGCTCTCTGAGTTCTGCCTGGATAATGTCCCAAAGCAGCTGTCAGTGCTGCTGCCGCCTCCTTTAAGTACCCGGTTCCCGCCAGGGCCACAGGGAGGGGGGCCTGGGACGGCACAGCCGCCCAGAGCACCCCTGGTTCCTCCAACACTGCCTTCCACTAACACCGAGCACCGGGCCTGTGCCCTGGCCCGCGTGGCAGGTTCTGGTCCCTCACCCTCCTGAGATTCTCAGTCTAGGCCCACAGCGTTCTTCTGGGGGGAGCTCGAGCTATTTCCTGGCACCTCCTTCTCCTTCCTCATTGCCCTCAGCCCTTGACCCCAGGATGTCCTTGTGCCTTTAACTCTGCCTCAGTCTCCTCCTTTCTCCTGCCGTCACCTCCAGGGGCGTCACTAAACTGGGTGACTAAACTGGGTGGTGTGCCTTCTCACCCCTGGGTCACACCGGTACCTCGACCTCTTCCCAGAAAAACCCTCATTGCCCCTCCACTTCAGCCACCAAAGGCACGGCCATCACCCCCTCGAGCTCCCTTGCCTCCGAGACCCTGAACTCTGCAATCCCTCTCCTTCCATGACCTCCCGGCCCCCCTCTCTCATTTCCCTGCCCCTAGCCAGATCTCTGCTCTGCCCCTGCTCCACTGACAGTCCCTCAGGCCTTCTCGAGTTTTTCAGGCCATCGGCCCTCTCGGGTCCTCCTGCCCTCCCTCCCCCAGGCCCAACACTGCTGACCGCCCTGCCTGACCTGCACGAGACCGGTTCCCTGGGCCCGCTCCTACCCCCGGGGCCACTTTCTCTGCCTCCTCCTCCTCCTCCTCCTCTGCGCTCTGCTCTTCCCTCCGCTCCCCGAACACGCGGCCCACGGCTCCCCCCCGTGTCCTCTCATCTGTGTGGCCTCAGAACCAGCCCGGCACCAGGCCCTCCCCTCCTCACTGTCACCGTCACCTCGCCTCACAAAGTCTGCTGCCGACCGGTCTCCCCAACTCCAGTGGTGGGTTCTGCCTCGGGTTAGAAGGAACTTCCTAAACTACACATCTGCCCTGTCAGGCCCCTCTGAAATCCCTCAGTGACTCCCCGAGGCCGACCAGTCAAGCCCTGCCTCCTTCCCATCCCTACCCCCTACGCTCTCCATGACACCCCACAGCCCCGAACGCTTCTTGTCCACTATGTTTGCATCCTGCCCCTCGCTCTCGCTGGACTGTGCCAATGTCCCCTTTGTCTTTGTCTCTCCAGCGTGTAGCACAGTAGATGATGATGTGTGAGGAGCAAAGGTGGGTCTGACCCCTGGGGAACCTGGCAGTGGGGAGGCAGCCACCTCGGCTGGGGCGTCGACAAGGCTGCAGAAAGCGCTCCAAGCACACAGGACAGCTTTCCACCTCACTGAGTACGGTACCCAGGCAGTCCATCTGCATCATGCTCGGGCCGCCTGGACGCCGTCTGCGTGCCCCTGCGCCCTGCATGGCCCTAGCGCCAGTGCCATGTTCAGAAGAAAATGACATGCTGACTTGGGGCAAGCCCCGAGGGTGCCCACGTCTCTGGCGGTGACGCCCTTGAGGATCACAGAACCAAGAGAACAGCAGGCTCAACCTTTTCCCCTCCCCGGACACTAGGCGCCAAAGGCCGCGTTTCAGTTTTGCGCAATAGATTATCTGCCTTTTTAATGAGTCAGTCGCTCTTCCTGAGATGCCCTTCCCAACTCCCACCCCATACTCCAAAATACGACCCCTTTCAGCCCTCGAGGCTCCATGCCGACGCCCTGACTCTGAGGCAGAGCCAGTCTCCCTGCTTGAGGTGCACCAGGCCCTCGGGGCACCGTGGTGCAAGTCCGCATCGGGCCTCAGCCTCCCCGCCACCCAGGGCACCCGGATGTGACCTCGGGTCTGAAGCGTTCCAAGTACGGCGCTCTTAATCACTCTGCCGCTTGGAAGCACCGCCCCGTCTGGGCCTCTGGCTCCCGCACGGGCATTGCCGAACATTCTGCTGAGCACAGCCACGTGTCGAAACGCACGGAGCCTATTCAAACTCCGCTGGTGAGAAATAATCGCCACAGGCTGCCGAGAACTTACTGCACGCAGGCATTGAACTCAGCGCTTACACATCCGCTGCAAGGGAAAAACTATGAATTTCCCCATTTTACACAGGAAGGATTTGAAGCACAGAGAATGGGCTGAAGTCTGAGCTAGGAAGGGCGGAGGCGGGGCTCACGCTGGTGTCCGGTCAAGTCCGCGCTCCTCAGCCTTGCAGGGTGTGGGGTGCCAGCAGCCTGGCCTGCCTGGAACCCCAGGCTGGGTAAAGCATGCACCGTGCTCTTTTTCAGCACATTCTGAGAACAGCAGCTCCTCCTTGAAGCGGGTCCACATTGACACTAATGACAAAAACAGTGCTGACATGTAAACTGGCTTCTGAGAAACCGCTGGCCTCCACTGTCACAGGCTGGGAGCTGGGCATAATGGCAGACAGGTTTATTCGGTAGGGGATGCTGGTGGGGACAAAATGCCACCCTGAACACGTATGGACCTTCTCAAGGGGCTGCTGCCACTGGGGCCCCTCAGACAGGCGCCCTTTACAACGCAGCCCCCACCCTGAGCCCTGGCCTCTGCCACCCAACTCACCACCGTGGTGATGGGGTCCTAGGCCCCAGGTTGTGAGCTGAACACAGCTGTGAGCTATTATGCGGCAAAGTTGTATCTGCATCAGCGCGCCAATTTTTGATAAAATTTTCACTTGTTAAGAGTCACCAGGGAACCAGGAAGCCACAGTTCCGTATTTGCAGACTTCCATTTTCCTTGCTCTCTGCCAATCCCTAACTCACCGTCTGCCGGGCTTCCTCTACGCCCCGGGTGATGCTCTTGCGGCCCCCCTCGCAGCAACGAGCCGAGCTGCAGCTCTGGCCGCGGTTTATCAACAGCGTTTGGAAATGTGACTCTTCAAAGGCTGAGCTCACCAGGCAAAACCTTTGCTTTGGGGAAGTGGTTACACCGCAAAACAGGCGCCCCGCTAGCAACGCCCCTTAATTGGTACTCTCCGCCGACCCCGGGCAGTGTGCCTGAACATAGCCAGCTAATGTTCTGTACAGCAGTTCTCCTCTCATTCTTTCGTTCTCCGCTCATTCGATAAGTATTTATTGAGTATATACTACGTTCCAGGCACGCGGATTACGACAAGGTCTCTCGGGGTGCAGACCTCTGGAATCGAGTGAGCATAACCCTCCTGTTCTGCCCTGGTGCTTCCAGAGAACTCTGAGGGGGGAGCGAAGGGGGGAGGCCCCTGGGTGTGTAAGTGGTAGGAGTGGAGGGAGAAAAGATAAGATAAGGCACTAAAGACAAGCAGAACTGCAAAGAAATGTTAAGCTTTAACAGTAGCCTGCTGGTTAATAGGAACGTTGATATTGTTATTTTAAAACTATTTTATATACGATGGCATAATACCAAAAAAAGTAATTATTTAATGTTGTTAGGAACCAAAATTGCCACTGTAAAAGACAACGTATAAAAGTCAAGGGAATTAAGCCCATGACCCCGTAATGTTAGACTGGAGCTGGAAAGATCAAACGGTATTAGTCTTGTTTCTACAGGATAATGTGCTATAACAAACAACCCTCAAATCTCAGAGGCTGACGGCGACCATGTTGACTTCATGCTCACAGTTCTGACGTGGGAATGTGGTTCCGCTGCTCTCTGCTGGGTTCCCTTGGGCTGGGCCAGGCTGGGCGGGAATTCAGGCTCTGGGTTAGGTTCCAGTCTTGCACAGTGTCCTCGTGTTGGGATTCAGGCTCGACGCGCAATAGCGACCAGTACATCACGGAGAACAGAAGTTCCAAGAGGACCGGGGGAAGCTCATCACGTGTCTTATCACCTCGGCTCACCACCTGCACAGTCGCTTGTGCCTAAGTCGCAGGGCCAAGCCACTCACAGCAAAGTTATGACAAGGATGAGGAGGGAAGGAAGAACTCTGGAGAATTAACGCCTCCTGCCCTAATTATGAACTCATGACTTTTCCTTTTAAAAAATTAATGCTTCCTAGCCTTGTCCGCCACAAAAGGCCTAAAAGCAATGGCAATCAACAGCAACAAATAACCTCTCACCAGACTGTGGTTTCTAAATATCGTTCTCCATGAAAAAGAAACCAGCATCCCTGAAACGATGCCTGATTCCAGGTCTTCAATAGGAAATATACAACCTAACACTGGTTTATCTGCTACGCCAAAGAGCGAGGAAGCATCAAAAACAAGTGGGAATCACAGTTAAAAGGATATAGGAGATGACACGAAAGGGCTCCCACTGGTTACGATAAGACAATTTAAGCATCAAAAAGAAGAGTAACTACAACTGACTGAAATGCAGATTCCAAACCATCCCGACTCTCTGGAATCTCCAAGGACTGAGCCTGGCACCTGCGTCTTCACAGGGCTCCCGTCTGATTCTGACGCACGGCACAGGCTGCTTGACCTTCTGGGAGTCCAGGCTGCTCACGGTGCCCATCTTGCTCTCCGATGCTGGCCTCTACTTCCTGGACACTCTTGCCTACAACGAACTTACACTTGTCCCTTATTCAAGTCCTTCCAACTCTGGGGTGGTCCAGCCATAATGTGGCAGGCATCTTCAAGGGAGAAAATTCCATCTCTCAGTCTGCTAGCAAAAATAAAAACAGCAGAAAGGCTGGGGTAGCTCCCAGGGTCCTCCTTTTAACCACAGTCTTGACAACGACAATGGGAACAAACACTTCCATTTTTAGCCAACATATCATATATCCAAGACAGTCAAGTTTGGGGTTTCTCCAAATACCTCAAAGCAATCAGTTCTTAACCCTCTCTCGGGATCAGCATCACCTAGTCAACTTTTATAAAATAGGGCTGACTGCGCTCTGGAACCTGACCCAGAGATTCAAATTCAGCGGTCTGGGGTACAGACTGGGGACCCCGTGTTTCAAAGGCTGCCCAGGTGATTCTGATGTGCAGCCACAACTGAGAACCAATGCTCCAAGCTAAAATCTTAAAAGCAAAACATCTCCACCTTAATGTCTTGTCACAACTTGAAATCAGCTATGCCTTGGACGAGGTGCAGTCCCAACTGCTCTGCCCTGGGGAAGTCTCGGTCTCCTCCTCCTCGTGCCTCTGAGAACTGCCCACCCCGCCTCCCGCGATCAGCCTGAGCAGGGGTCCCGGCCTCCCTGGGCACACACAGGTCCTGGGCTTGGGGCTCGTGGCAGGCTGGGCTGCCCCCCCTCGCCACTCAGGTCGAAGAAGGGTGCAAACGTCCACCGAGCTCGAGATCAAAGCTAAGCTAGGAACAGGAGCAGGAAGAGCTTCAGCAGAGAACTCATTACACAACGACTTCTCCAAAAGGCTCTAAGAGGCAGTGAGTTGCTTCGGGGTTTTTTTTTTTTTTTTTTTTTTTTTAATTAGAAAGAATAGATAACTCCACATTAAAAGAAAACAGAAAAAGACTGGAAGTCCGCCAATTCAAAAAAGGAAACATGGCTTTGCTGCCCAAACCTAACGAACACGACATGCTGGTGTGAGCACGCGCACACGTACGTACACAGACACACACAATAAGACAAATCGTTGCCACATCTTCGCATAAATGCTGATTGCAGCCAACAATACTAGTTTCCTCCTAATTTGCAGTAGGTTAGATGTCAGGGCCCAGAAGGTCTGGATCCTTGGTCTGACTCTGTATTAAAATATACTGTTCTTCTCAAAGTCTCAACAGCCACCACACTGTAAGAAGGGCACTGTGCCGAGAGGGTTCTGGAATGCACGGCGTGGTTGCAGCAGACGCCTGCCGACCTCTCTCCCCACCTACACCCCTCTTCCCTGACGTCTGCGCCCATTCGTGAGGCTGGGTCCCCTCAGCTGCGCCTGCTCTTCTTGGCCACATACTCCTTGACCCAGGTCACTGAACCGCACGAGACTCAGCTGGTCTCGGTCTGGAAGGTGACTGAAATGGGGACCAGGTAAAGGGGGCCTTTCGGGGAGGCCGTGCGGGACAGCATGGACAGACAAGAAGAAGAGCAGGAGGGAGGAGGACAGGGAAAGAAGGGGCCAGAGGCAGGGGTGGCTCGCGTCCCGGCTGGCTCTCTGGCTGCATGAACCCCACGCCCGCCGAGTCTGTAAAATGCCCTTTTCCTTATAATGAATTCTTCTTCTACCTTTAACAGCTACTTTGAAATGCACTTCTATGACTTGCCAACAAATAACCAACCCTGACTAAAATAACTACAAAGCCTCACGATCAACCGCGAAGCACTTCTAGGAATTTTTTTTTAATCAACTTTTTAAAGTCAACTTTTTTCTCTTTATTGAATATGCTGTTTCTAAAAAATGCACAATTTAATGTAAATATGTACGTGTTTTCCTGTAGCAACTGGTTTCAAAATCAGAAACAAGGCAACCACCAAAATTTGAGATCAACAAAAAAGAAAGCTCTTTAGAAAAATGTTCCCTCACACCCCCTTCTCGACAGCGACCATTTTCAGCAGGAGGAGCCTGGGGCAAGTAATTAGGTGGCAAGACCTGACTGAGGCGTGGGGGCCATGGTTACCAGCTGCCCCCCAGCCCTGTCAGCGTGGGCCAGATACAGTGACATTCCCTGGAGAACCCAAACACCTGGCTCAAAGAATGCGCACCATCGCGAAGGCAAAAAGTTCCTGGACGTTCACTTTAATCAGGTTTTAAATCGATAACGTGCATGTGTAATGACTTCAATCGAGAAACTGAGAAATGGATTCACTCCAGCATGGCTGGCTCAACCTCTCTTCCCAGCCACGGCGCTAGTAGAACGGTATAAAGGACAAAGGTACAGACCTCCGGCTGGATGGCTTTAAACACGGGTATGTCCATTAATGTGATCTGACTCTGCAACGAAAGAGAAGGGGTGTTAGAAGACACAGGGCTGGCGGTCACGCCGCTTCGAATCTGCACAGCATAATCACACATTCTTAAGGTTCTACTTGCCCCATGAATGCAAATCAAGACAGAATAGAGTAAAACAATAGGCGAAGTTCTAAAATGCCTCTCCCATCCCTTCCCTCTTTATAAATCTCGATCCACACCCTTCTTTCTTGAATGAGAGACGGATGTCCAGTTTAAGAACTGGTAATAGTAGTCTGGAGGGTGGGACTGAGAGGAAGGGCGGCATTTTTTAGTTTGGATATTTTGCACAATTTAAGGTTTTTGTTAGTGTCAAGGATGAATTACTTTTATAATTTTAAAAAGCTGACAATATTAAAAATTAGACTGTTAAACAGAGACATTATTACTCTAAATTTAAATATGTTAAAAATTGTGGCTTATAGAAATCTTACATTTCTTCTGAATGCTAAGCCTCTTCTAAATTACATCATAGCATGCTATGTGAGATGCCTCCGCAGACCAGTGTGGCTGCAAACCATTTATGTCACCAGCCCACAAGCAGATAACTACAGATTTTGAGAGCAAGCATTTGGAAACTTTATAGCAAATTGCCACGCCATTTTTATTGTATTTCTTTTAAGTATCAGTCCTCTACAGATTGGAAATGAAATTAGTCCCTTGCCACAGCTAGCTTGAGACGCACTAATGTCAAATACAGAAACACATCCGGTTAAAAGGCTGTTCCCCTTGTCAAAAGCTTATCAGGTGACAGTAGGAGAGGCGTCATTGCTGACAGTTTTGAAGGCCACGGCATGGACTAAACTGACTTCACATGACCTACCTATCTCCACATGTCACATGGGATGCCAGGTGTCCATGCATAGACGCCTCTGTGACAGGCCAGGGAGAGGAGAGCTGAGGGCCTCTGGACAACTCCTACCAAGAGAAAACACGCTCTCCACTGAGCACAGGCCGTCCGGGACGGTGTGATGCCATGGAACAAACGTGGGTGCTGGGATCAGTGGGGCCTGGCCGTGTGCCTGGATGTTGTCGCGTAACAGAAATGTTTGACACCTGACCACCTCTCCTAGTCTCAGGTGTCACATCTAGAAAACAGGGACAATAATCTCTAGCTTATAGGATCTTCATGAAAATTCAAGACAAGATGTACAGAATGTGTAGAGAGGATCTGTGTGTATATATACGTACATACACACACACACATACACACAGATACACACATGGAGCATCTTTCAGGTGCCAGGCATTCCGTACCTCTCGTCCTGAGTTTTCACAAAGATTTTATGTATATAAAAAATACACACACACACACACACACACACACACACACACACGGATGTGCATGTGTGTATGTGTGTATATATGTGCAAAAATGGAATCACATAGATGGGCTTATTAACTGGCATGGGAACTTATGGTTCTTGAACAATACATGAGCTAGGAAATAAGGGATTTAATATCCATGCATTAAAGTTACTCTAGAAAATACTTAAAGGAGGCTGTTACATTGAGTTTGCAAATACTGGCATAAAAAAAAAAAGCTTCATGTCAAGAATACACTGGAGAAAAATGGCAACACACAGTGTGTCAACCGTGACCACAATCCAGGGCTCAGGTGCAGAATTACGGACACCTGATGGCACGATTTAAAGGCAGCCCAGGGTCACTGGGTTCCTGAGGAGCACAGCATGCAGACTATGGCACACCATCCCCAGGGCTGAGTGGGAGGGGGAAATAAGCAGGTGGCTTCAGCGGGGAACCTCTTTGTCCCCTTCAAGGGACTAGTGCTCTTCGGGGGCACAAATGCTGCCACCCATGGAGGCTCGGCAGAGGGACAGCAGATGCACCAGGAAGGAAGACGCTCCTGGGATGTGCACTCCTCCACCTCTAGGTGCACCCGCCGGTGGCAAGCGGGCAGCAGACGTCAGCACACATGCATCTGGCCCTCCTAAGCTGGGTGTCGGGTGAGTACCAAGCCCCGAGGCCCACAGGCCTGCGTGTCTGGCCCAGGGAGTGCAAACAGACTGCTGTTTCTCCTGCCAGACCCAGGGAGATTGCTGGCTAGGTACCCCTGACATTTGGATTAATCCTGCCATCCTGGGGAACAGAAAGGCCTTGTAAAAACAGGAGATTTGAGCTGAGTGCTCAGAGGGCCTTGGAAACCTCTCCCGCAGTTGAAGTTAACTCCCTACGCAGGAGAACCGGCAGGATGTTTGCAATGTCATTTAGGAAAGGAACCAAAAGTCTGCTAATGTGAAAATGAGAAAACTTCCTTTCCACCCGCTGTTGGTTCTCGGGTTTGCTACTGAATCCTTAAACGATCTATTAAAATAGAGACTTCACGTTTCATATTTTTTTGGATGGTCCAAGTTTTGAATATTCTGGTCCCTGCTCAGACTATAAATCAGAAAATGTGTTTAGGAATTCTATTCAAAACAAACAAGAACAATAAAGGTCACCAGATTTAAAATAGACTGGCTGGTCCCAAACACACAATCTGAGGGTCTTTAGAACAATCTCTCCCATTTCTATCCGCTCAACTCTGACCAAAAAAAAAAAGATGCAGGGTCCAGAGCAAGAATATACCAACATGTAGGTAAAATTGTCCGATTATAAATTTCATGATACTTCACTACAAAAGCCAAACACGTGTGGAAAAGGTTGCCGACAAGCAATCCTTCCCGGAAGTCTGAGCCCTCAAGGCAGGCAGTTTTACCAAAGAGGGAGGGTGTGGATAGGGGTGGGAACCTGAGGGGCCAGGCCAGGTCCTGTCCCCCGTCATGGCCAGCTCTCGACCCCCTCAGGGAGAAGCCCTGGCTTCCTGGAGAGAAAGGCCATCTCCTAGGGGTGTGGCACAGCCTTGTCAGAAACACGAGACAATCAGGCTCCTGTTTCCAAGTAGCAAACCTGTTCAGTGGGGAGCACGTGCCTGGACTGGCAAGGACACTCATTAACAAGCATCTTAATGGCCTCTCCTTACTTCTGGGAATAAAGCCTGAACGCAGGATGTCTCATTAAGCTAGTCACTTGGCAATGCTTTCCTTAATCGTAACCCCTTCTGCCATCTCCTTCCTAGTCCAGGGTCCCCTAAAAATCCAGGCTTTTTAGGGAAATGGCCAATCTCAATGCACCACCTATTTTTTTACGTATGAAGCTTTCAGAGTGGAGAGACTTATATGACCACTTCACATGTGGCCCTAAAGAAACAGGTGGTATTCTGTGGATAAACGAAAGCTACTTAGCCCAAAGAAAAAAAACAGTTTTGCACATGTTGAATATTGTGTGTCTCTCTCCTCTAACAGCGACTGACTAAATCCTCTCTTCCCAGCTACAGCTTAGTATCAGGCTCCCCCAGCCCTCGAATAAACTAACAACAGAAGAAGCTGCTGGCACATCAGTGGCACATCTTGGAACAGAAGAGCTCTTTGAATTTGCATTTAGATCACCCCACCAGTGCTTAACCAGGGCTCACAGAACCAAAAGTAATCAGTTCCAAAGATATATTCTGCTTCTACTCCCAGAGCCACAGGAAGCGCGTGTCTGGCAATTTTAGAATCGTAGTCAAGGAAATGCAAATTAAACAGGAAGATACCACTTGTCATCTTTCAGTGCCATCACAACTGATGGGACTACGGACTGCTCTGTTCTTTTGGAAAGTAATCTGACAGTAATTCACAAAGTTTTTAGCTTTCTCTTTTTTTAAAATGTTGAGCTTAGAAAAAAGTTGCCAGAATATGACAACCTTTATAACCTTTCACCTAGCTTAACTACTTATTAATCTTTTGCCTCATCTGCCTTCTCTCTATATATATATAATTATAATAACACAATTTTTTCCGAACCATTTGAGAGTAAATGCAGATATTCTGACTCTTCACTGCTAAATCTTTCAACATGCTATTTCCCAAGAACAAGATCATCCTCTTAAATAACGTCGACCTGATTACTTTCAGGAAATTTTATCATTAGTAAGTACCACATTACTATCTAACATGTAATCCGCAATCAAAATTTGATAATTATCTCAATACAGTTTTTACAGCAATTTTTTCTTGATCCGGGATCATGTACTGCATTTAGATACTATCTCCTAAAAAGTGAAATGAGCATATTGTTGACACAACAATCTTTATACCTATAGAAAGAAAAGCACTAGTAAAGAGATTTTATATAGAAATCTACATTTAGATACAAGTATACATATATGTGTTTACTGTGACATTCTTAGTAGCAAAAATCTGGAAACAACCTAAAAGGTCATCAGAAGGGACTTGTTAAAAAATCACAGTATACCCAGACTCCTGAATATTATACAGCTATTAAAAATAGAGTTTTAGATCTATACATATTGACCTGGAAGGATGTCCATATCTATTGATAATAAGAGAAGTTCCAGTGTTGCTTTTTGCTCTGCTTTCAGACATTGATGGGTAAAAGGACTGAGATCTACCTGTAGAGCACCCTCAGTAAAAGAAAAAAAAAAAGATCTTTTAAATGATTTTAACCCTTTTTAATACAAAGTAACACACATTTACAGAAAACCACATTAAACGAATGCATGGTTTGATGACTTATTACCCAGGTCAAGAAATAGCCACCCCAGTTGAGAGACGAATAGACAAAAAAAAAAAAAAAATGTGATATGTACACACAATGGAGTATTATTCAGCCTCAAAAAGGAGGGAAATTCAGACACCCACCACAAGATAGTCTTATTGTAAATATTGTTAATGTGTTTCAGAGTCTGCTGTCTAGTTGTTTCTGGATGTTTTTATGTGGAGATTGAGAGAGAATTAAAAACTAGGCTGCTCCCACAATCTTCCTAGACTCACTTAAATGATTTTTAATGGACTTTTATGTCTAGCGTTTTCTTTTTTTCAAATATTAGACAGAAAACTAAAATACCAGGGGGTCTGGTTTAATTCCAATACCTGGCAACTCCAGTGCTTCCCCAGAGACCAAAAACTCGAGGGGACTTGGAGCTAAAGATGCACTGACTCTGGCAGGGGCAGCCAGCGATTTAGCACCGAACCCTCAAAGTATTCACCAGCCTCCCTACTGTCTGCCCAGCCTCCGAAAACTGGCCCGCGCGTGGCAGGCCAAGCCACACTCTGCGGCTGAGACCAGAAACCTGGGACCAACATCTCACCAAGGATTCCTGCTGGGCAATGCGGTTCCAGGTGCAGCCTAACCCTCTGTCATTCCACCCGGGGAGCCACTGTAAAGGGGTCTGTAAACCTCACTGTTGCTTCATTCCTTTCATGAAGCTAAAAAATACAACAAGCGGACAGGAGCAAATAGAATAGAGAAGCTCAGCCATCAGCCAGCAAGGTCCACGAAGTCCTCTAAAGCAACGGTTCCTGACCTTTATGGCACCAGGGACCGGTGCTCATATGAGAATCTAATGCCTGATGATCTGAGGTGGAGCTGAGGCGGTGATGCTAGTGCTGGGGAGCGGCTGCAAATAGAGAAAGCCTTGCTCACCCACCCACCTGCCACTCACCTCCTGCTGTGTGGCTCGGTTCCTAATAGGCCACAGACCGGTACCAGTCCATGGGCTGGAGGCTGGGGACCCCTGTCCTAAAGGAGAGGCCACACGACTGTGTGGCTGAGTACAGACTAACCCTGCCCTGCCCAATATGGCGGTCCCTAGCCACATGTGGCTACTGAATATCTGAAATGTCACCAGCACTCTAAGTTTAAAATACACATTGAGTTTTGAAAACTTACTTTGAAAAAATACAAAATATTCCAATAATTTTATGTTGCTTACTTGTTAAAATGATAAAATTTTAAATATACTAAGTTAAATAAAATATATTTTTAAAGTAATTTTACTTTAATGTGGCTGCTAGAAAATTTCAAATTGCACGTGTGGCTTGGATTATATTTCCGTTGGATGCCACTGGTCTGGAAGGTCAAACAGCCCTGGTTTTAAATCCCAGATACAGAGTGCCACTTGCTGTGTGAAGAGGTGACTTTCTTCTCTAAGCTCCGACTTGCTCTTTGGTATACTGGGAATAATAAGGATACCTAATTTATAAGGCTGTCGTGAAAAGCAAATCAGATAATACATGTACAACATTTAGCAGAAGACCTAGACACAAACAGGAGCTGCCCCTGTCGTCAGCATTCAGCTAAGCAATTAAGAGTAGACGAAGGTTTCAGACTTGGCTCTGCCCGCACCTGATTCAGGCACAAAAATTAATCTCTTAGATCCTTACTTTATTGATTAGAAAATCAGGAGATAATAATCTGCCTCGTCAGGTCGTTCTGAGGACTGAAATCTTTCAGGCAATGTGTATTGACTGAGCACCTACTACGAGCAAGGCATTATTCTGGGCACTGGGGCAAAGCCACATTTAAGTTCCTGTCCTTCAGGAGTTTATATTCCAATGGAAAAAACATACCACGAAAATATTACTAAATACTGTAATGTTGGATGGTAACAAGTCACGAAGGAGACAGCAGTATAAGGGTAGAGAGAGATGGAGAGACGCCACTTCAGCCCGTGGAAGTCCTCTCTGAAGACTGACATTTGAACAGAGTGAGACGAGAAGAAGAGCCATTAGGACTGAAGGAAGAATAAGCACGGGGCCCTGGGGCAGGGGGGATCCCAGGTCGGTCTGGGGAAGCAAGACAGCTACAGCAGAGCAAGGAGGTCGGGCAGGAGACGAGGCCTGGCCAGACTGCAGCGGGCCCCGGAGGCCTGGGAGCAAGCCCGGGTCTGACTGACTGCAGGAAGAGGGAGCCGCTAGGGTCCTCCCCGGGTTTTGAAAGGATCCCTCGGACATACTGAAGGAGATGCACGTGCCGGGCTCCGCATGGCCTGGCACAAAGGAAACACGGGAGCCGGTGACAGGGCAGAGATGGGGCCCAGTCAGCTCCCACGGCACCCCGGGGGGGGCATGAAACCTGCTACAGCAGTGGGGACAGAAAAGAAGTGGGCACGGGGTGGGGGGTTCCGGGGGAAATTCCGTGGTTCTGCAGAGCAACGTGGCCCCGGGACAGCGCTCACGGTCGGGATGGAGGTCATCCCAGGAGCCACCGTGCTCCCTCCGCCCTCAAACCACAGAAGGAGGAACCCAAGGCGGGCCCAACGGGGAGCAGGCTCTGCCCCTTCGCCAAGGAACGGCCCTCCCCACCCCCACCCCCCCGGACAGCGCCACACACAGACCAGCGGCAACTGGCTGGTTGAGGAAAAAACAGTTTTTAAAAATGTACCATTATCATTGCCCAAATAATATTATCTATCATTGTAGAAAATGGTCACTGTAAAAATGGAGAAAGCACAGATAAGTAAAAAGAAGAAAAATTAAATTCCAATTACCTAGAATCCTGTAGCCAGAAACTACAGTAAACAATGTTTGGCTACATCTATCCAGATATTTATGAGTACGTAAACATCCAACCGAGACCTTTTCTTATGCAATTATGAATATGTGCGTATTATACATGTTTTTTAAAAATGGCATTATTCTCCATAAATTGTGCTGTAAGCCGCTCCTCTCACTTGCTATTTATACAGATTGTGTGTGCCTCCCAAGGTGGTTCATTTCTAGATTGAAATAAGCCTGCAAGGTATTTCATAAAGAATATGTTATTCGACAATCCCCTGCCGTTGGGTATATGGGTTGCTTCCAGCCTGAGCAAAAAGCCCTGAGCAGTGACTCGCCCCCCCCCCCCCGGCTCCCCAACACCCAGTTGTGGGCCCAGCACCCAGGCCGGTTCTGATACTCACAGCAAACTCCTCAGGAGTCACTTTCAAGACATCGAAGACGACAGCGTCGTAGCTCTTGCTGGCATAGTCGCAGCTCTGGCCCTCCAGAGAGTCGGAGCTGCTGCTGCCCTGTGGAGGACGGGGAGAGATGGTGCCGCCTGAGTGTCGGTCCCCATGACTCCGAGTCACTGACAGAGGAGTGACAGAGTGACAGAACCGCACAAGGACAAAGAGCTCCTGCTGTTTCGTGCTCTGCTCTTTTTCCAGGCCCTGTGCTAAGCGCTTCGTACGCGTAATCTTACCGAATGCTCGCAACAATTCTCTGAGTACACGCTATTACTGTTCCCATTTTACAGCTAAGGGAGTAGCAGCAACGTTTCTTCCCGAGGAAACTGAAGAGCCAGAAAGTGAACGTGGGTTTGTGCCCCTCAGATCCCAGGATGCATAACCTCAATCACTGCAGCCCAACTGCCCCCCGCTGGCTGGGTGGCGGTGGGGTCAAAAACGCCGCCCACTCCTCCCTCGGAGAGGACAGGCCTTCACATCTTAGGAGGCCTGAGGAGACCACCTGTTTTGTTATGTCTTTCAAACATTACCTGGTTTTACCTTTTTTTCTACTTGAAGTCACTGCAGGAAATGATTTCACAAAACAGGAAACCGGCTCTCGAGGCTTATTTCACATGCGGGCCACGAGAAATTCAAAGCCTGCTAGCTGATGAGGTGACAGGTAACCAGTGCACATTGGGATGGGGTGAGTTATATTTAGGAGAGGCCCTCATCAGGGAGAACACTGTGAGCCCCCCCAAGAAAGGGTCCCACACAAAAGGGCAAGTGTAAGCCCCCCCAAACGCGGCCAGTTTCATGAAACACAACAGCCTGGGGATCCCAGAATCTTGAACGTACCTTCTCTTCAATTTAATTCTATCAAATTCTACTTTGGGGAACCAATCACGTTTACCACCCCAAAACTGTGCCCCGTTCATAAATGGTTTTATTTGTCTCAGTCCGTGAGGAGGGATTTTGTGGTTTCCATTAAGCTCAACATCTTGGACTGGGATTTAGAGAATATGCTTTTATTAATTCCCCTTTATTTCACTCCTTCCAAAATGGGTATATCTGGAAAAACTCTGCAGTCTTATTGTAAATTCGGCCAGTGAGGGAAACCCATAGTCAATAACTGAAAATGTGAGGTTAAAAGGAGGAGCAGAAACTTAAACCTGTAGATTTCAATAGGCCTGTGTCATTTAAAGGTTTTACAGACGAGTAACAAAAGCTCTCAGATGACCTTGAGAAGCAGCGCATCGTGGCGGGTGAGAGCCGTGAGTCAGAGAGGCCTGGCTGAAAGGCCAGCTAGCTGCTGCCTGACCTCAGGCGAGTTACTGTGTTCTCCTGAGTCTGTTATCATCTGTGAAACGGCACTACTGGGACCCGCTCCCGGGGCTGCGGGGTGGGTTTTACACAGTGAAGCTCACACAGCAACTGGCAGGTCTCCCCCACCCCCTACCACACACACACACACACACACACACACACACACACAGAGACCATCCACCAGAGACGCTGATTCAAGGGGCCTGGGTGGGCTCAGGCGTGGTTGTTATAAAAGCTGCATGGCCGATGGGACCGTCTCCCCTGAGGAGAATCTGTGTTAAACTTTTGAAAAGTAATAAAGGTCAATCCTGGACGCCTCTGGAGCTGGCGGTCTATTCTGCCCCTCAGTCTTACACGCAGACCGCGAGCGGACGATACCTACAAATCTCCCTGCACTTCCACAGCCGCCGTCCAGGGAGCAGGCTAAACCAGACGGCAGGGCAGACTTCTTCATCAGGGCGAGGAGCACCGGCTGGAGTCACAGGAGCCTGGCTTTGAATCCCCACCCACTGCTGACCAGCTGTGTGACGTGAAGCCAGTTTACTCACCTCGCCCTGCCTCGGTTTCCTCGCCTATGAACTGGGGGTGAAGCAACAGCCCACACCTGATGAGGTTATTGTGAAGACTAAATGAGGTAATGCCTGTAGAAAATGCAAGCGCACCTGGTGTACAGTAAGCACTAATTAGGGGCGCGTGTGCATGTAAGCATGTCATTCAGCCACCAAAATTTATTGAGCCCTTTGATTATACACGTATTCCTTCATTCGATGAATACTGATCAAGTACCTACCATGTTCTGGATACACATATACATGTAAATGTATATGTACACGTATGTGCACATATACACAGTATATACGTGTGTGTGCATGCACATATGTGTACACATACAGAGAAACTGGACAGGACACAAGTTTTAATCTAGATGGAATGTACTAGAGTTTGATCCGTCTAGTTACCAGAGTCCATTCCTGGGATTTCAGGTTTTATAATTTTCCTGTAACATCCATTCCATCTGGTCCAAATATACTCATAAAGGGGCTTTATTTAGTCAAAAATTGCCTCAAACACATTAGGCGGTGGTGGCGGCAGCGGTGATTATGCAGCAACTTTATTTAAACCCATTTTGGTGCCATCGGGGAATTTTAAAAGGTAGCCACAAGTCTGCTTTCAGAACCAGAGATCAAAAGCAGGAATGTTTTGAAAGGTTTATAAGAAATGAATTAGTTCCTGTGAGTTTCTAGCTGATTACACAGGATCATTTCAAACGCCCAGCTCGACCATGTGGGCCCTGTGAGCAAAGAACACTGACCGCTGCCAGGCTGTCACAGGAGCCAGGCACTGCACACTGGACACGGTGGCATCCCTGGGCCTCAGGTGACACCCACCCCTGCATGCCTCCGTTCATTACAGAACTTGGAAAGCAAACTCCCCAGCCCCCAGGGCAGGCGCCCTGGCCCGGGGCCACTCAGACCACCAGTCCTCTCGGCCGTTTCCTACTGAGCAAGGGAAACAGGGGCCCGGGGCCAGCTGGAACCCCTCCTGTCTGACTTCATTCCGGAGTGTGGGGCTTATTTACCATCGGCGGTGGCTTTTCTTGGGAACCGTCTGCTCTCTTCTTGCCACCAAAATGGAATGTGGCGCTTACTACGGCTGGACTGGGCAGGTATTTGCTTTTCTTTGAACAGCTTCAGAAAACACACTGATCCTCGAGGCTGACTGCCTCCCAAATCTCACGCCTGGCGCGGCCAGCGGCCTCGAGAGCGCAAAGAATGGGGGTATTCACGAGCCCTGCAGCCCTGCTGTCCCTGGCCCAGCTGGGGCCTGGGTCGGCTGCAAGGAGTCCCCGCCCCCAGGTCCCGCCCCCAAAACCTCTGTACCTGTGGAGTGGCGGAGGTGACCGACACGCTAGCCATCAGACCATTCCTCTTGTACATAGTCTCCGGGCCACAGGGAGCTTCAGGGCAGCCTCCGACGGTGACATAACCTGTCTGCAGAAGTCCTGCAAGGCAAAGGGGCTCGTTAAACCAGCCTTCCCTACGCCTCGCTCCCGCCCCTGGGGAACAGCTGCGCAGACTTGAGCAGATGGCCGCAGAGGAGACGTCCGAGGAAAGGTTACACGCCAGGGGCCTTTGGGCTAAACGTGGCCCACAGATGTAGTTTGCTGGGCTTGTACAGACTTTAACGTTTTTTTAAATTAATCGCCGATGTGGAAAACGTGAAAGGTTTCACATAGAATTCTGGATTTCTGACGCTTCTTGACAATATAGAAATACCTGGCAGTTCGGGGCCCACGTTCCCGCATGACAACCATCGGCTGTGCCAAGAGGCAGCCGCCCACCTGGCCTGTAAAGCCACCTGGGCACGTGCCTGGCCCTTGCAAGCTCTAGGGTTTGTGACCTTTGTTTTAAAATGAAGGCAGGTGAAGAAGACGAGCGACTGTGTCTCCCTGTGCACCAGCCGGTCTCATCAGTAACGATGTGAGTGACGGGCTAACACCTGTGTGGTACTCGCCACGCGCCACGCACTACACGTGATTTAACTCACCCAACCCTCACGACGGTCCTCAGGTACGTCCCATTATTACACCCACATTACATTTAAGGCGCAGAGGTCGAGGAACTCGTGCTTCGGACCGTCGGCTCGTTCTGTGCCACCACCCTGTCACCATTCAAGACGCGGCTCAAATTGCACTTCATCTGGTCATCACGCCTGGACCACCCAAAGCAAAACCAGCTGCTCTCGTGCCAGTGAGTACACAACTGCAGTAGGGCCTTTGTCACACCACTGCACACGGCCGAGCTGCAGCCGCCCCAGCTTTTTAGCAGGAAAATGACCAGGAGAGCAGGGAAGAGGTAATGGGGGACAGGAAGGACCAGTGGGAAGCCGACGGCAATTATCCAGGCAGGAGATGAGGGGGCCTCTGAGCTAAGTTTGCAGCAGTGAGGTCAGAGAGGAGACAGACAGAGGGCCAGTGAAGACAGACACTGAACAGAGTTTGCTGAGGGGTCAGGGAGAACGGGCTGAGGATGAGTGGTTTCTGGCTGAGGTTCCAGAGGGGGCCGTGTTCTGCATCAAGGAAGGGAACAGAGGGGTGTAGCAGATGTGTAGGAAAGATGAATTTAATTTGGGACATACTGGAACTGTCATGTCCATGAGAAGGTTAATCCTTGAAAGCAAGTAAGGTCAAGTCCAAAGGTCACTGGGAATGATGGTCTAGAGGAAGATGGAAAAGAAGGTGTTAGTTTGCTCTCGACGCTGTCTACCCATCATGCTTCCTACGGGCGGCCGGAGCCAGACTCCTGCATGTCTCGCCACTGATAAAAACAGCCTAATTTATGGGCAGTGCTTCTCAGACAAGTAATTTTTCACGTGGTAAATAAAAAGAGAACCGAGCAGAATGGAACACCCTGTCCGGGGCCCAGAGAAACCCCCACCGACCCACGTCAGTCCCTGAGGCCTGGCCGAGCCCTAACTCCTCCTCAGGAACTAGACTCCCACCGAGGGGGTCAGCCCGACTCAGGCCGCTCAGAGAACCCCTTCCCCACCACGGGAGGGCCCCTAAAGATGGGAACCAGGCCTTCCAGGCCAGACTGATTGGACCGGAGTGGCCACCTGATTGTCCTGGTAACTCAGGACCCTGAGATCCCCAACTCTGCCAAACTGAGGTGCTGAACCCTTAGGAGGAGAGGTCGGCAATCATCTGGCGGGGACAGGAGGGCCAGAGCGGGGAGGAGGCAGACACAGAGAGAGCAGCTGAAGAGAGAGCTGCATCTACCAGGAAAAGCGCGGTGGGCCTGGGTCCCACCCGGGGCTGTAACAAGTGCCTCTTTCTCAGTGTCACGTACTTAGATTTCCCAGGCTACTTCCTAAACACCAAGTTCATGCCAAGACACCAGAAACCTGACCCTGAAAACACAGGGGCTCATGTGCAACGGGGGAGATGTGCACAGCGGCCACTCCCCTGCTCACCATGCATTCGCCCACTCATCCCCTGAGCTTCTGCGTTTAGGCACTGCTGTACCCAGGGGTCCCTAACTGCTTTTGTGCCTTGGACCCTTCGACAGTCTGGTGAAGCCCGTGGACCCCTTCTCACAGAAATGTTTTTAAATGCGTATATAAAATTACACAGGAAACCAATTACACAGGATTACTCAGGAAACAAATTATATTAAAATACAGTCATTAAATTACTTTAAAAGCAGTTTGTAATGTAGTAAGTAATACATGTATTTCTTCGTGTACGGGCACACACGTGTTTATTACTGAATTAAATAACAAGACCTATTGGTGGGCCAATAACGACCATAATTCCAAAGTGGTTACGAGCACGGGCATTCTGAGATGCCCATGGTCATTGTGCCATACGATAATACCTATGATTTTTATCGGTGACAAAGTCCAAGGTACTGTAACTATTATTATGATCCATTATCTATATTAGTAACTGAGAGACATGCCAAATTTCAGTTAGAAGTCTGTGAAAATAAAGATGTCAGACTTGGCCCATCTGAATTCAGAGATGCCTGGTCAACAACCCCTGTTCCAGGCACCGAGGACGTGAAGTGAGCAGGCCCTGTTCCCACAGAATTTGTACTCTAGGGCAGGAGTCGGAAAATACACGTGAACAAAGAAAACAACTTCACGTCACGGGGAACGTCGTGAAGAAGTAAAGCAGGGGGGAGACGTATCTGCCAGGGTGGTCGAGGAAGGACTCTCCGAGGACACAACGTTTGAGCTGAAACCTTAGGAAGGAGTCGGCCATGAACACCAGCAGGACAGTTCTCTGCAGCGAGCGTAGCAAGTGCTACGGCCCTGGCACGCACACGAGCTTAGGAGCCTTGTGACGGCGGCAGATGGTCAGGGCCGGACCTTAGACGGGGGGAGGCAGCGGACAGACCGGCAGGAGCCGGAGCATGAAGGGCCCTGCAGACCACGATGGCGAGTTTCGGTTTCATTGGGCTCTGAGCAGGAGAGTGACGTGATCGGATCTGTTCTGAAGATCGCTGTGCCTCCCGTGGGGAGAACTGTCTTGGAGAGCCGAAGACAGGAGCAGGGAAACCGATGGGGGTGAGAGATGGCGATGGCTTGGACAGCTCCGCGGCGTAAGGGATGGATTTGGGAGGGGGTGCGGTGGTGGAACAGACAAGACTAAGGGACCTCATGTGAGCAGAGGGGAAAAGAGACGGCGACTTCGCAGTTTCGGGCTGTAGTGACTGGGCGGGTGGCGGCCTGACAGCCCCACGCTGCTCAGCAGCTCACGCTGTTGTCCACTCAACACCTATCCCCTGAGATGGACCAGTTCTGGGGATCCAGAGTCGAAGATGACACAGCCCTGCCCTCCTGGATCTCAGGTTCACCTTGCGGGGGGGGCGGGTGGTCAAAGAAAACATCGCTGAGAAGAGCGGTTGAGCCGGGTCTTCACGGACGAGTGGGGTTGCTGGAGGGACGTGGCGGGCACAGCACGGGAGGCGGTACGAGCCCGTGCGGCAGCACGGAGCCGGGAAAGGGCCCGGAGACGCCAGCGTGCCCGGCGCACTTCGCCCCAGCCCCACGTCCGTCCTAAATTAACACGGCACTGGGGACACAGCGGAAGGGAGGCGGGCGCGGCGTTTGCTTGACCGGCGGGCCACGGCGCCTCGCCTCCTGCTCGCCCCCTCGTCTGCTCAGCAAACTCGGCGAATCTCTTCCCAGGTCCGCGCTGCGCGGAGGGGCCAAGCCAGCCCCTGGCCTCCAGGAGCTCGGGCGCCGTCCGACCCCCACCGCCGCCCTGACCATTTATTAGACGCTTGCTTCGTTTCAGGCTCTGGCTGAGGATTTACAAAACCACTTTCCAGATGAGGAGACAGGGGCTGAAACTACGCTGAGACTAGGGTGACATCTGCGCTGTGTCCCTGGCCGGGCCGCGAGGCAGTCTGGCACCAAGCGAGGGGCATCGGCTTCTTGAGCTCGGCCACGTCAATCTGCACACCCCAAACCCCAACTGTCCGCCCTCCCTCCCCTGCCTCTCTCACGTGCGTGCGTGTGTGTGCACACGCGCACGCGCACACACACACACACGCACACGCACACACACTCGCTCATGCTGCCAACGCCTCCCTGGAAACCAAAACCCTGCAGGAGAAAAGCAGTTCTCATGATGTAACCCCGCAGGAACGTGGCCGCTGTGTCAGAACCACAGAACAATCCCACGTCTCTCGTTTCTGCACGACCGTCTGGCCTGGTGCGTGTGGGCTCCTGACGAGGGGAAGGAAAACCGACAGGCAGCGCTGGTTCCCTTCCAGCTCGGGGTTCTGCTTCAGCGTCTCAGGACCAGGAAACCAAGACGATCCCACGCGACGGTCTGGTGCAGGTCGCCACCGAGAAGGCAGAGTAACCAACCACCTTTTCCCGAGCTTACGGAGGTTGTTTCAAAGGCAACACACACACGTCCAGGGACGTTCGGCGCCAGACAGCGATCGCTTCCAACCCAAACGTGCGAGGATGAAAACGGGTTGCTCGCCCCCCTCGGAGCCCGCGTCCTTGGGGCGGGCCTGCTGCCCTCCGCCGGCAGGTCAAAGCTGGCTCCGCCCTCCGGTGCCTTGACCAGAAGCTGTGACAAGGACGAACAGGAAGGAACCACAGAGAGTTTTTCTGCCCGCGACCCCTCCACCAATTTTGAGTCCAACTCCAGGAGCAATGAGTGTGTGTGTGTCTACACATGCACGCATGCACGCACACACACATACACACACACACACACTCTCTCCCTCTCTTTCTGAACCAGACACGGGATGTCAGATTCTGTACTGCCAAAAGCTCTCCCCCAGCGTGACCTCACTCCGGGCCCGGACCCCCTGCCAGCAGCCCGGGGGAGGCCCCCCTTGTGCGGGCTGCCGCTGCTGCTACTCCACCTCCTCCCGACCCTCTCCAACCAGCCAAACCTCCTTCGCTGGCAGGCGGCAGTGTCTGGGGCTTTCCGAGAGGCCTGGCCACGTAAGCACATGCCAGCCCCGCGAGGCCAGGGCTCCCCCGCACCCTGCCCCGCTCCTCCCGAACCACCCGCCAGACGTTCCGGCCAACACCGCCCCTCCCCACTGAGGGAGAGAGAAGGGGCCGTGGCCGGGGGCGCGGGGGGGTGGTCGATGGCTGAGGAGGCACCACTGTGTCCACAGGCCGCTGTGCCTCCGTGGAGGAGGAAAAGCAGCCGCGCTTGGGAGAGAGGGCTGGGTTTGGAGATTAAGGGTCTGCAGACGCCGTGAAGAAGGGATAACACTTATGAAACTGAGCAAACCTGCAGAAAAGGGCCAGGAAGGGTGTCTTCTCGGGGAAAGGCTGCACTGACATTTACAGAGCTGAGAAACAGGGCGGGCGCAAACAGGCGGCGAGCCACAAAGTCACGTGACAGGCGCCGACCACGCGCCCGGTCTCCCACCACACACTGCGTGCTGAAGCCAGCGGGCAGAGGTGATCAGGCCCCTCTCGTCCTCAGAAGCCTGGAGTCCGGCCTCGCCTTCTGGGGAAGGAAGACTTCCTCAATTTCTTACATCAAAGTAACACATGTGCGTATTAAAATTATACAAACTGAAGAAGAAGGTACAAAGTAAAAAAAAAGGCAAGTCTCCTCGCCCCACAGCCGCGGTCCCCGTGCCCAAGGTCACACAGTGTGCACTGCAGTACAACGTTCATGCGCACACCCCCCCCACACACACACGGAGGTAAACAGGTAAGTATATACACGACATGCCTTTTAGAGACCTGCCTTTTCAGCACTAAAGATAATTTAGTTCCTTTTGACATCTGTTAACGAAGAAAACACCTTTGATTAAAAAAAAAAAGCCATGATAAATCACCCACACTTTTAAATGAATTTACGGTTTAAAAGCCACAGCGATAGCCACAGCCATTTGGAAAGCAGTGAGACGTATTTACAGCGATCCCTTTTCCTGTATGCAGCGCATACCTGTAGCTGCAGAAACACAGGCTGCACCCCACATCTTCCTCCAGAAGGCGGCTAGAAAAAGTACCTTGGATAAGACAAGACAGTGACCTCATTATACGGACGCAGGCAAGAGGAGAAAGGATTCTGCCAAAGGCCCAGACGCTGCAGAACCCCCGAGGACGGGGCCGAGGACGGGGCCAAGGACAGCCTTCGATCTGATGCATGTGTCAGGGAAAGGCCGACTCACAGACAGGAGCTCCTGATTCCCCCAGGGGCAGCTGGGGCAGAAAGGGAGGGCAAGAACCGTGGACAGGAGATGGAGGCTGGGGTTCCCTGGGCACCCCTGAGCATGTTCTCGAGCACACACTAAGGAGTTAGTGGAGGGCAAAATATTAAAAATGCAAGAGACAGAGAGAGAGAGGCCGTCTGACAAAGCAAGTCTCGGGGAAGATGGCACGGGTGGGACTGTGTCAGCGGCTGCCACCACCCTGGAGAACAGTGAGGCCACCGCTCAGACCTGCCCTGGAGGAGGGCGGCCCTGGCAAGAACCTGCTTCCCACAGGGGTACCAGCCAGCCGGGCACCTGCAGCCACAGCTGGGGCTTGGTGAGGTCTCTCAACGAGGTGCTTTGACCCAATAGGTAAGGGAAGCAGAAGCACGAAACCCAGACCATAAACTTCATCCAGTGAGGACCCAGTGTGGCCTTCTGGACAGACAGACTGGGAGCTGTCACGGACTGGAGAAGGCTAACGAGACTCGGCACCTAAACGCCGGGAGGGGTCCCGGACCGAATCCTGGAACAGGAGGAAATCATCAGAGGACACTGGCGACGTGCAAAAGGGTCAGTCGTTCAGTTCAGAGTAGCCACCTACGTTAATATGACGACTGCACGATTTACGTTACGCTGTTAACATGTAAGCTGAGTGGATATTCTGTATTATTTTGCAACTTTCCTGTAACTCTAAAATTATTTCAAAAAAGAGTTTAAAAATTTTTAAAGAGACTCTATACCCTTTCACCCCCACCCACTCCCCACCCCAACACACAATCTCCACACCTGGCCCTAAAAACCAGGGGCTTATCATTTCCTGTGCAAACCATTATTCGAGAGTCGCAGCTGAGTCGCTGAGGTTCGGCCATTTCATGCTCGTGACATGTGGGCCAAACATGCACCGTCTATGGTGGACAAAGGAAGGAGACAGGAGACGGTGAGGGCCAGGGGCCCCTCCCACCCTCCCAGTCCCTGCCAAGGGCAGAGGACTTAATTTGTCTGTCCGACTAGGAACAGTCCAGGTCACTGACCAGGCCACATGCGCCACGGGCATCCCTGAGGACCTAGAGGTCACACGGCTGTTCAAGGCCCTTTTTTCTCCCCACTGCTGCATGAGGGCCAGAGGCAAACAGGGCCCGAGGCGAACAGGGCCCAGCTGCAGCTCAGGCATCTCAGGCCCCCCTACGTGTGCCCGCCTGGCCGGCACGTCCCTGGACACCGCTGCTGGCCAGAGGAAGGAAAGGGCCCAAGACACGGATGAAGCTCAGGGGGTGTGGGAGGCCCCCTTGCGCTGTGAGCCTATCACTCACTTCAAGCAGCTCTGACCAGAGAGGCCTGTATTGGGGTACGAGACCCTGGCCCAGCTTGTAACTCTCCTTTGCTGCTGTCCCTTCTCTGATCAGGTACTTCAGAGACCTCGAGGTGAGCAGCAGGTTGGCAGAAGGGGACAGCCACAGTTTTGGCCCCTCCTGACAAACACCACTGACTCGTGACTCATCGGGCACAGCCTAGCACGTCCCACCGAAACGGGAGGAAGGTTATCTCGTGGGGGTAAGACGCGTGGGCAAGGTCTGGCTGGAGAGGGGGTGTGACAACACTCTGGGCAGCAGCCCGGGCAGCCCTCTGGGAACCAGGGGCGTGGCCCCGTGAGGTTGGAGCCAGCATTTACAGAAACATCCCCCAGCTCCACACTGGCTTCAAGCCCCATTCCACACCCCATGGAGAGCACCTCAGGGGGTGACGGGTGGGTGGAGGCATCGAAAGGGCACGGAGAAAATGACATTTTGACATCGAAGTAAGAAACGGATTTTGGTTTCGGGATGATAAACTGGGTCTACACATTTTGCCTTTCCTTCTTCAAATCTTGTTGAAATGACCAAAGAAATAAAAAGTAAGCCAAATGAGAAATCTGTTGCAGTCTTGAAATACAAGAAAGGATGACATCAACAAACCAGAAATTAAGAATTCCTAGAAGATTTGAAACAAATGGAATTGGACTGAGGAGAAAGCTATCAATGTTAGACATCCGGCCGTAAATTCAATTGTTTCCTCACTCTCAACAATAACCGGCTAGAAAACGGCAGAGGAGACCACTAACCAAAGGAAAAAATGCCCAGAAATAAACTTCAAAAGAAATGTACGGAGATCATTTGAAGCGAATTATGCAATTTCACTATAATACAAAAAAAGAGTTTAAAATCAAAGGGGAGAAATTTTACTTCTCTTAATAAGAAGACAATACTGTAAAGACATTGATTTCCTCCCAACTATCAATATGTAAAATGTAAGTTCACTCTAAATGTTAAGGGGGTTCATTCTGGAATTCAACAAATTGATTTAAAATTACCTCTGGAAGAATAGGTAAAAAAAAAAATTGCTAACAAGTTTTCAAAAAAGAAGTATCCTGAAAAGGGACCTATCCTGCCAGGAAGCCACATGAAAGTGGTGAGCAGGTCAGCAGGACAGAACACGGTCCAGAAAATAGGATCAAGTCCATGCAAGAATTAACGTCTGCTCAAGATGGCATGTCAAACAGTAGGGAAGAATGGGTCATTCCATAAATGTTGATGGAAAGATTTACTATTCATTCGAGGGGGGATATGTTTAAAATCTTACCCAATATTATGTATAAGAATAAGTTTTTGATGGATTAAAGATTGAAACCAAAAAATTTCCATAAAAATACTAGAGGAAACGCAAATCATTGTTTTACAATCTTGGAGTGAAGAAGTCCTCTCTAGGGTGATACAAAAGCCTGAAAAGAAAGGAACTATTGGCAGACAGCAGACGTATACTAAATTATACTAAAAATTAAAACTCCTGATTAGGAAAAGACATTATGAAAAAGATGAAAGACAATAAGCTGGGGAAAAGGTGTTTGGGGAAAAGATGATAAAGTAATATCTTTAATATAGAAAGAATTTCCCCCACCCCAAAAGCTGTGGCTCTACTCTCGGCAGACGTGCGGCCTTGGGTGGAGCTTGTCACCTGTAAACACAGAAGCTAAGAGCAGTACCTCTCACAGGTGTGAGCTGTATGGCATGAGGATCACATGAGATGTTGTTGGTAAAGCACTAAGGCCAGAGTCTGAGCAAAGCAAAGCAATCATCAGACAGACAACCAGAGCGTATGATCCAGGAAGTTCACTGACGGCAACACCATCTACAAAAAGGCAAGGAAACACTGGAAAGCCACACCCACGTGTCTGAGCACAGGCAGCTGGAGGGCACCCATTAAAGGGGACGCTAAGCAGTGGCTTAAAAGGATGAGGCAGATCATCTTTTTTTTTTTTAAGACAAAGATGTCTACAAACTCAGGACATATTCATTCATTCATTCAAAGCACCTACTAAAAGTCTAGTATGTGTCAGGCACTTTTCTAGATACTGGGCATAGAGCAGTAAAGAAGCCAGAAGTCCCCCAGTAATGCTAGTGGGGAAATCAAAAGATAAAGTGTTTAGTAAAATATATGGCGTGTTGGCTGGTGATAAGCACTAGAGAAAAACGCAAAGTAGGAAAAGAGGACAGGCAGAGTGGGGGGAGGGCAGGGTTACGGTCTCAAAGGGAGTGCGATGAATTTTAAAAGGCCTCTCTGAGAAAGTGACATTTGAACGTTTTTAAATATTTATGCTTACATGGAACACACATAAAAGTGCACAAGGATATCCATTTGACAGTTTAGAGTGTCATCGTACAGCACTTTTACTCTCCACTATTTGTAATCGTCTTCTCAATTTCTTTTAAATTATTATGGAAAATGTTTATGAACAGCACGGCATTTAGGGAGAAAGCTGAAAATGAACTTCCACAGAGAAGCTCTTCAAGGACGGCTCACCACCAGGTGTTACAGACTTAGGAGGTTGGAGTCAGATGCCTGGTGCTGTAGTGCCACCTGGTGGCCACTTCCTAACTGCTCAATCTCCTTCCCAACTGCGAAAAGGAAGCAAAGGAGGCAAGACGCACGACTGTATAAAACCCACTGGCCCCGTGGACAGGGACTGGAAGGGAAACACATAAACACACACAGCTTGAGGTGCTGGGGTGGCAGGCCACGGTGGGAGTCATTTAGCTTAGACATTCAATCACGGTTTCATCACGATGCGTCATTTCTCGATGGGTAACTGCAACGGAGCAGTCAGTCCTAGGGGACAGCCGAAGGTACTCATGCAAGCGACAAAAGGGGAGTGAGAGATGGCTAGGCAACACAGATCTACAACCCAGGCC
>CM053509.1:156695968-156772452 GCA_028627145.1 Eidolon dupreanum | reverse complement strand
ATTCTGCAAAAAAAAAAAAAAAAAGGCTCAAGGACTTCAAGGAGAGAGGCACTCTGGCAGGTGCAAACACCCCTGCAGGTCTGGGGAGGGGAGGGGAGGGAGAGAAGGGAGGGGAGGGAGGGGCGGAGCAACACAGGGCTCAGGTTCAGGTTCAGCTCAAGCAGGACACAGGTAGAGGTGGCCACCCCAGATGCACTTCAGCTAAAAGTGGGTGAGACTTGCCTGAACAATCCCTCCAGCCCAGATCCCTTCTTGGGCTTCCTCCCTTCCACGCACCCAACCAGAAATTGCCCCATCTGAAGATCCCACCCTACCCTGGCTTTGCATTTGCTTCCTCTCTCCCTCCACTCCCAAGAGGTCATGGCCACGGCCCTCACAGGGGAAGCCCAGGAGACAAGGTCATAAAGGGAAGCTGGGTGTGAGGGAAGGAAGGGGGCTTAGAGGTACCCCATCCACTAAGAATCCCAGGCCCTGCCTTCAGGACAGCGTGTCCTGTGATGGGAGTGTACAGTACCTCTGCCAGCACCCGCCCCCATCAGGCCCCCTGGAAGTAGCTTCCGGCCAAGGAAGAAGAGATGGGCAGACTAGAACAGGTACCAAAAAGGTACTGAAGCATCACCCCTGGAGAACACCTCTGGAGAACAGTAGTGGCCACAGCCACCCTGCTGTCTCTCACAGGGACTGGTTCATCCCCTCTTCCCTTCTCTTCCCTTCTCTTCCACTCTCTCTTCCAGTCTCACTGTAGATTTCACTTCCTCTGGGAACCCTTCCATGACCCTGACTATGTCACATCCTTCTCCTACTGGCTTTTGGAGCAGCCTTCTCCATAACACTCGCTGTATTTGTCATGAAGTGAGTTCACCTTCCTGCCTGGACTTGTCACAGCTGTGGCCACACTCAGCTGCCTCTCCAAGATGTCCAGTGAGAGGGTCATGCAAACAGCATCAGGAGCTGGCCTCACTCCTCTTGCTTCCCATATCCAACTCTGAGGTTACGATGGGGCAGTCTCCCTCCTGATCGTGTGGACAGGTGCTGCTGTCTACTCATGTTCAGGTTCAAGAATGAGGTGCCCAAAAGTGGAAAGGTATCAGATGTTAACATGACAACAGCCTAAACCTTTGTCTTACCATCAGATCTGGGTTGTTCCTTGATATTTAATTATTTTAAAATTATATTTTATTGGACTATCTGTTTAAACTTGCAAAAGCAACATATCCTTATTGCTATTACCCAAACGCAATAGGGTGTACAAATAAAAAGCCATCAATCGACCTTTCCCCCAATGCCAGCCAGCCCTCTTCCACCCACCATGGTAACCACGGCGAGCAGCCAGGAGGGTATTCCTCCGAGCCTTTCTGCCAAGCAATACAAATGCACATAATCAGGCGGGATTCACACCAGAGAGACCAAGGTCATACTTTCCAATGCCTCCAGAGCCCAGGAAGATCATGTCACTAGTGAAGTTGCAGGTATAATAGAATGACAGACGGAGCCTGTGACTAACGACACCACTTAAAGGCTTCCATTGTGAACATTTTTAAAGCATTCAACTGGCCATCCAAAGCATCCATGGGGGAGATTAGACAGCAATCCTTGGGCAGGGTGGCAGAGTTGACAAGAGTTCAGATTTCGGTGCCCTGGTCATGTCCAGGGCCCAGGGTCTAATGGCTGGGTGACTATAAGAAAGTTATTTAGTCTCCGTGCTTCAAATTCCTCCTCTAAAAAAGGTGATCCAATAGTACCTATCTTGTAAGTCTATGTGAGAAGAGTATAATTTAAAGCACTTAGCACTGTGCCTGACACACTGTATTATCTGCCACTGTGGGCCGCCAGTTTGCAACCCCTGCTGGAAATGTTATTCTGCAATGTGTTTCTAAACCTAATATATTGTGGTCTTCTCTCAGATAAGTATAGAGAGCTGGCTCCTTTTTAGTAGCTACCTAATACGTCACCGATGGCTGCTACCATTCCTTCCACCTTTTTGCCACTGCAAATGGTGGTACAGGAAACAGCTTTGTATCGCTTTTGCAATAGTGCTTTATTTCTGCAGGAGAGACTCCGAGAAGTATGCCGCTGTGCTCCCTTGCAGCTCAGTGTGGCTAAGCTCTGCTCAGTGAGATTTAATGTTAGTGCCATGTGAGACTTTTGAGAAGTGTCCGAAAGATAAAGGACACACCCTTCTTTCCTCCTGTTTCCTTCTGGCTTCTGGAATGCAGATGGGATGACTAAAGCTCAAGCAGCCATATTTAATCAGGAGGCAATTTGCTATGGATGGCAGCAAAATACAAGGAACCTGGGTCCATGATGACTTTGATTCCATCACATCAACCGTAGACTGCCCACTTCTTTACTTTTTCATGAGAGGATATGACCCTTATATGTCTAAGCCATTGTTATTCAGGGGTGATCTACTATGCACAAGCAAACCTAGTCCTAAATAACACCTTTTGGTCCCCAAAAGTCAAAATTGAACCTTTATTTCTCTTTCTGGAACACAAATACATGACCTAAAGGTGGAACACTTATTTCCCCACTCTCCCATCCTTTCTGCTAAAGCCTTAGGTTTTACAGAGGTGGTTTATAATCTTTATTTTCGGCCTATATGCTTTCCCATACGGTAGTTCCTTCTCTGTTGTAAAAATTATTACTAATTTAATGCACAATAAAAATTCCAACTCGCAGCAGCAATGTCCACTGAGATTAAACCGTACACACCAGAAGTCCCACTGCTCCCGTTTCCTGCGCTCTTCACGTCCTTGGTCCCAATATCTCTGCTCTGCTTTCCTGTCCTTCGGTCAGAGAACTTCGCTGGGTGTTTTCCTCAGGTGCATTTAATAGGTAATGTATGTCTTATGCCCTCACGTGTCTGAAATGTCTTTCTTCTGAAATGACCCATGAGTGACACCTTGGCTGGGTATACAGAGGACTGCAACCCCCTACCCCCCAACGGTCAGGAGACAGCGGCCCACCGTCTTCCAGGCTCCAGGGCTGCACAGGGGAAGCCCAGTGAGAGTCTAATTCTCTTTCCTTTGAAAACAACCTGTTCTTTCTTCCTACAAAATTTTAAGAGTTTTCTCTTTCTTCTTGAAGCTTAGGGATTTTACTAGAAAATAGGTCTGAAGTGTTGGTCTTAGTATGAGCTAAATGAATCGTTCATCTAAAGAATCAAATCTTTCTTCGATTCAGTTAAATTTTCCTCTATTATTTTCCTATTGCCCTTCCAACTATTCCTTTTTCTCCTTCTGGAACTCCCATTATTCCCATGCCAGGTCTCCTGGGTGAGGTCTCCAAGTGCCTCGCATTTTAATCCATTATTTCCATTTCTTTTTGTTACTCTTCTGGGCTGTGAGGCATTTCTTCTATTTGATCTTCCAAACCGCTCATTTCAGTTCAACTGATTTTTAAATTCAAGAGCCGTGGTTTTTAGTTCCAGAATACTTCTGGTACACTTTAATCTTGTCCCTCTGGAAGTTTTCTCCTTGTCACTAAAGTTCTTATGCATCATCTCCATTAATCCTAACTCAAAGGAGCCGCCGCTCCGAGTGTGAAGCCTGGCTTCTGTCCCTCCTACAGCCAGATCCCTGCAAATGTGCTGTCATTTGCCTTTGCCTGTGGGAGGATGAAGGTTCTCACATCCCGCTGACGGCAGACTTCTTGAGCTTCTACAGCTATAATAAACGGCCCAGGATGACCACACGGCCTTCGTTCAAGGGGACCCAAGTGAAATGAGCTGGCAAACTGTGATCTTCCCGCTGAGAAGTGGGTCACAGATCCTTTGCCTTTTGGTCCCCCGGTGATGACGGGACAAGCGGTCCTCTCCCAGCTGCATGGACTGGGAGCAATTCTGCACAGGTCGCCTGGGATCAGCGAGATCAGGCAGTCCCTCTGAGGGCACAGGCAGTGAGTGGGCAGCTGAAGCCCCTCTCATGGAACCCAGTTCTAATCGGATCAAAAGCACAGGCAGCGGAGAGAAACGAGACTGACTTAGAGTCAAATCTCAACCTGGCTACTTACTTGCTATGCGACCTCAGGAAAATTCCTTATCTGAGTCTCAGTTTTCTTACACGCGCTTACCATTAAACCAACAGTTGTTTCCAGCTTCCTCCTTAGAGGAACCAACCCCACTGATAATGAAGTTTTGGGGAACTTACTTCTTCTAAGCACCATATGAATCACTTGGACTGGAGTTAATCACACAAGATCAAGGAAGACTGGACCCCTGGCAGGACAGCATCAGAAACTTCACCTTCTGCCCCTTTTGTGATAATGCGTCAACAGAGGGTAAGCCTACTAGAAGAATCTGAAAAATATGGCAGTATTTCAAGCTCTTCACATTTTTGTGACTGCTCCTACCTGACTGGAATCTTCTACTATTCTTCTAGGCAAACACTCTCTGCCTCTCATATTTTTTTAGGTTATCTCAAGACCCAAGGGCCATGGCCACAGGTGAGATGGATGCTGGGAGCCATGGAGATTCCATGTTGCCTTCAGTCTAGCAATATTCACTGTGTAAAAGGTTTTAAGCAAGGCACTGGCAGGATGCAATAGTGAGCAGGGAACAGCTCCTGCCTTAATGTCTAGTCAAGGAGGTAAGACAATAGGTAAGGGGGCGTCCAAAAGCAGGACGTGACGCAGGACGTGGCCTGGGCCTCGAGAGGAGGTTACGACAGGAGCCATGGAGGTTTAAAGGAAGGAGAGCTCCAGTGAGCTGGGGAATGCAGAAAAGCATTCTCAGGAGAGGTGCCAGATGGGGAGGGCAGACCCTCAGGGAGCAAGAACTGCAGGCGGGAAGGGAGGAGGTGGCAAAGGGTTGACCAGGAGACTATAGTCTCTCGAAGACAATAATCAGTTCATTCATCTTTGTATTCCTTCACCCCATCCTCCTATGGCCAAGCGTAACCTACACAATGAGGTGGCCCTTTCTGACGAAGGGTCAGTAGCAAGGACAGCCAAAGTGAAGAGAGGAGAGGGGCTTGTGGGGAGGGACAGGGACCTGATGTTGAGAGAAAGGTTCCCCAAGCAACCCTAGCTGCTGGGGAGTCAGACACAGAATGTTTGTCCTCTTGTCTGACCAATGAGAGCAAAAAGGTGACAGCATGACATGGTAGCAACCAGAGGTTTTGCACAGGAGGAGGTAGAGAGAGAAAGAAAAGAATAAACTGTTGATACAAGAACCACAGAGAAAACCCCAGAGCTTAATGTAGCAAGGAGCCCTTGAAACGCCCTCTGTGTGTGTGGCTCTGTGTGAGGATGCCTGAGGTCCCCAAAGTCACTCTGCAGCTCCTCAGCCCAGCAGGCTCTGTTCGGTACAAGGTTTCTCTGCAACACCGCGTGGCTCCCCTGTACCAGTGTATACCTTCGGGTGCCCGTACCATGGCCCTCAGCGCACAAAGGGACATTTCAAAGGTCAGTGAACCGACTTAACAGAAATAAACGTCACGCTTCGTAATCTCAGGCCAAGAGGATAAAGCCCCCCAGCACATCTTCTCCAAACAAACAGTAGCAGCTGTAAAAGCAGGGGAACAACTCAACTTCCATCAATGTTCCATATGCTTAAGACCTGACTTTCAAAGCTCAGCAAGGTCAGACGAACTGCAGTGCTACAGGCTCTGATTTCAACCTGTTCTTTGAAATGTCAAATTCTCTTCTCATAGTTCGATATTTGCTATCATCATTAGCAAAGCCGGGTAGCAAAGCCTGTCCTAAAATCACGGAAATTAACTTAAGCTTCTTTGGTCACTACTCTCCTTTCCCACTATGTTTTGGATACACGCCCAGCTTCGCCACCACCTCCCTGTCCCACACTTCATGCTCCAGTGACAAGGAAACCAACTCAAGCACAGGACGCTGACTAGCCCGCCTGAAGTGCACCCCCTTGCCCACCTGCTCCCCAAGGCCAGGCCTCTGCTCGGGGTGCCCCCTTCTGTTATAACCTTGAGCCACAGCTCACCAAACCTTTAGATCCTTCACTACCAATAGTTGAAAAAAAATTAAGCAAGACCTCTTACATGTTTATTAGTAAATATGTTTTAATGTACCAATATGGTAGATACATTATAAAAAAAGCACAAATGACCGAAGATAAAATAAATGTTAACATATTTTATTTTATTCATCAATAATACAGCAACTTTTGTTGTCATTAATAGTTTTAGTGAGAGCAATGTGACTTACACGCTTCCTTTTTCAGTGTTTTCAGCAATTTTTTTATGGAAGTGAAATTTGCATATATATGCAATATAAGTGAGAAGTCAAAGAGTTCTCACGAAGTGAACACACCCATATAACCGCACGCACTCGGAGCCGGCACTGGCGGCCCCAGAAACCCGTGGCGCCTCCCGTCGCCGCCCGCCTCCCCAGGGCGCCGCCGCTGTGACCGCGCAGCTCAGTTCTGTTTGAACTTGACACGGGGGGAAATGCAGTCACACTGTGTATAGTCTTCCGCGTCTCAGTGAACATCGTGTCTGTGAAACTCGCCCTGACTGTCACTGACTCTTCCTGAGGACGGCTTTCTTCCACCGGGGGAGCTGCCCTGCATTTGTCCATCCTCCCACTGGAGACACTGGACCGTCTCCACTGCAGACGGCGCCGCGGTGACCGTGCCTGAGCGTGCCCCCGGCACGCACGGGAACGCCCTTCTGCTGGGCTGACACCTAGCAGGGGATCTGCCAGGTCACACGGTTACGTGTATGTCCAGCTTCGGTAGCTGATGCCAGTTTTCCCGATGGGGCTAAACCGACTGCCACCCCGCCAGCAGGCTAGGACAGTTCTGGCTGCTCCATATCCTCGCCAGCACCCGGTACGGTCTTATTTCTTTTTTTTTTTTTTTTCATTTTAGCCATGCAGGTGGGTAAGACGTCTCAGAGTATCACAATCCCCTTTGAAGATGAGGACAGTGAAATTAGGTGCGTCTCTCAAACTCACAAGCCTAAGGTAAGTCAGAGCAGTCAGAGCAGGGACCCTGGTCTTCTGACTCCAAAAGACGTAGTCTCCACGTGTAGAAAATACTGTTTCCAGCAGGAACACCCCCAACAGGAGGCCACCCCAGCATGAGGCCACAGCAGAACGGGCTTGCGCACTATGCTGATCTCAACACAGCACTCGCGACAGGCAAGAAGGAATAAAACGATCTATCACCCCGACTCTGAGACGGACACACAGAAGTCTAGATAGACATCAAGCATTAACAATATGATGGCCGCTTTTTTTTTTTTTGTCTATATACTTTCTTATTTTTCTACAATTAACATTTAGTAACAAAAATAGCTTTTTTTAAATTGAGAAATGATTTGCATACCATTCAATGCACCCTTTTACACTGCAGAACTCAGCAGTTTTTAGTATACTCACTAAGCTGTGTGATCAGCATCATTATCCAGAACCTTTCCAGCACCCTGAACAGAAACTCTGATCCATCTGCACTCACTCCACTCCCCCGCCTCCCTGGCAGCCACCAATCTCCTGTCTCTATAGATTTACTTCTCCTACACAGAATCATGCAGCACAGGGTATTTGTGTCTGGTTTCTTTTAATGTTTTCAAGGCTCATCCATGTTGTAGCATGAATCAGTACTTCATTTTTTACGGCTGAATAACATTCTACTACATAGACACGTCACATTTTATTTATCCCTTCATCAATTACTGGATGTTTGGGTTGTTTCCATTTTGGCTATCATGAATAATACTGCTATGAACATGCAGGTTCAAATTTTTGTGTAGTAGTATATTTTCAGTTCTCTTGGGTATATAACTAGGAGTAGAACTGTTAGGTCATACAGTAATGGTGTTTAATTTTTTGAAGAACTGCTAAGTTGTTTTCCAAAGACTGCACCGTTTCACGTTCCCACCAGCAATGTGCCGCCCTGCAGAATGAAGGTGCCAGGCACCCCTCTCCGTCCGGGTCAGCTGCAAAAGACGGTACTCAGAGAAATCACCCTACCAGTGGTCCCGGGTGGAATGTGTAACAACCGCATAACATTGTATTTCATCAGCTAGAAAACCCTTGTCCAGACGTACTGGGGGCGTGGAGCTCGCTGTCAGTCTCTCATCGTTCACATCTGGACAGCTCTCTTTGGAGGGCAGCATGTGTCCACATGCATGATCTCCGGTTTGAACAGGAATTCTATATTCCTGCCTTTTCTGTTAATTGTGGTTTCATGTATCTTCTTTCAATAATCACTTCACACTTGTAATCAGAATTCTATTTTATAATCATAATCACCACAATCATTTAGAAATAATTTTACACTTGGCATGGTTCCACTGCCACGGCCAACCCTTTCTGACTCTGACTTGCCCATCTGTGGCCTTTTATTTTGATTCATCTCTCAGTGGCCGGAGCATGCCTTCTAGCGATTTTTGCCCCCAGAAATTGTGCATGGCTGTAGGAAAAGCTATACATGAGATGTGTTCTTGCGTGACTGGATTTCTGTTTCTATCAAATGTGAACTAAAACTTGGCTGAGTATAAAATTCTTAGGTCACAACCCTTTTGGGTACTGCTCCACCGCCTTCTGGCACCTATGCGTAGACAAGTCCAAGCCCAGCCTATTTTTTCTCTTTGGTTTAAAGGTTATTTCTGCCTGGATGCTAATGGCATATTCTTGAAGTTTAAAAAATACTTAACCTGGTTACTATTTTAAGTGTTAACTAATTTGTTAGTTTTGCCTAGTTCATTATAATTTACAGATTCAGGTCCTTCTGCAGCTTAAGAAAATTGAGGATTCCTTCTCTTCCATTTGTTCTGGTCTCCAAGCTGGTCCATCATCCACATCTGGGGTCACCTCCACTGCCTTCCTGTCCCTTCTGAGATCGGCGGTTTGTCCTCCTCCTGACTCCTTAACTTTCTGCAGTGCCGCAAATTTCAGAGGCTGGCATTACGTGATTTGCTTCCTTATGTTCTTTAAGGCCTCAAGCTTCTTTTTCTCTCTCTGGTGACTCATCATCTCATCTTTCAGAGCATCTATAACTTCTCTGAGAGGACAATGAATGATGTTTGAAATTTACTTCACTTTACTGAATAAAGGTTTGGAAACTTTTTTCCCGAAGCCTGCTCTTCCTCTATTTTTTTCTTGCCTGCTTAGTTTATTTCCCTTTATACAGCTAGATCTTTTCAGTGGGTCGTCTCTTAGTTTTTCTATTTGTTCATTCTTAAATGAGAACAGATGAGTACTGGTCTGATATTTACCCCAAAATAGTGCAGACAGACTCCCTTTGGTCGCCTCTCTATTTACTCTAATAGAGTCAAACGTTCTTGGACAGGCCAAGGGCTAGCACCATGTCCATTATTCATCAACTGTGACCACTCCAGTAAACATCTTCTCTTGCCTCAGCTTCCTACTATAAAACTGGAAAGTTGAGCTAATATTTAAATACCCTTTAGCTCTACATTTTTGTAAGACTCTTATACATCGTATAAAGTTAAAGTTTCAATAGTCTGAAATTAATTATCAAGATTTTACTAAATATATGCATAAACAAGCAATACCCTCTTTCTTTAGAAAGATTATATTTCAAATTAAGTGAACCAGAAATAGTTAAGTTCAACAAACAGACTTCATGTGATTATATACAACAAAAAAGAGAATTATAAATAATTTTCCAAGAGCCAGGAGAGTACATGCCCCCAGGATGTGCTGGGTACGAAATGTTTGCAACAAGGTACAAGCCACACGCGAGCAACTGAGAGCTCCTTCTCCCCGTCAGTCTCACAGGCGCCTGTCAATCCCGGGGCCTTCGGTCTTGTCTAAACCCTGAAAACCAGGCGGGAAGGCTGTGGTAACCGGCCATGTCCTCGCTGGACCTATCTCCCCACAGCCCACAGACACTGCAAGGGACAACACTGATGGAGAGCTTCCTGTTGGCACATGCTGTGGCACGCACTCTACACGCATTAGCCCACTGAATCCCCCAACCACCTGCTGGGCGACTCAGTCCCCACGGTCTCTGGCTCTCCCAACATGTCTTATTGGATATGCCAAGAATGCGGGGTCCTGACCCCTTGACCCGGCCACTTCTCAGGGCTGTGTTTGCAGTGAGCAACCTTGAGTGATGGGTCAACGTCTCCCCCAAGGACAAAGAGCAGGCTTGCTTACTGCCGGCCATGAAGCTGCAGGCTCCCCAAACTCACAGCTTCTCAGCTGTGACATGAAAGCGCAGCATCCACCTGAGCCCATGGGATTCGGGGGAAGGGAAACCGACACACATGCTAATCTTCATGCCTTTGTCTCTGACTCGGGAATTATGCAGACAAAAAGACAGGAAGAAGACAGGGAAAGTTCTCCCTCGCAATTCCCCGCCTACCTGAGTCCTGCATTGCCCACCTCTCCTAGACGCCCCTGTATAGTCAGTACGCACTTTCCCATCTTTGACTCTGTTTTTGTCCTTTACCTCAAACTCATCGGGACTCCACTGCAGTATGTGGTTAAGCTTATCAATTCTTTTCAGCGTTGAAATCCAAATGCCCAACAACGAAATACTCATTCCTTCCCTTCCTGCTGTGCAACTCCTCCTGTCTCATGAATTAACCTCCTGTGTAATTAGCAACAAAGTTGCTTGTTGGCCATTCATATATTTTCCTGCTTTCACTCAAGCACCATATGGGATTAATAAATTAGTGCTTTACGATAAATTTTTAAAGTTCAGCCATTTATAGGCCATGTAATACTAGGCTCACCTCAACTATACTGAGGCTCCACAGCCAATAAAACTGTTAAACACGGCCAGTAATGGTGAGGCTGGCCCCTGACAGCCATCCTCCCCTTCTTCTTTAGGAAAAGAACTCCTGGTTTTTAGGAGGATGCATGGCTTTCTGAATACACATTATATTTCCAAGCTTCCCTTACTGCTAGGTGTGGCCACGTGACCACGATCAGGCCAATGAGATGAAAAAAGAGTGATGTGCAATTCATCGAAAGTAGCCCTCGAAAGCTGGAATGCAGGTGCAAAGACTAGAGTTCCAGCAGCCACTTCAGGCCATGAAGTGACCTCAGAGTTTGGAGACATTCCCAAGATCGCCTCATGATGGAACAAGACAGAAGGTCTCTAACCATGTAAGCTACATACCTACTCTGAGCTGGTTAAGTCTTGACTTCGCACACATAAGAAATGTCTGTCATATCTATGTCTTTGCTACTTTGAGTTTTCTGTCACTCATAGCCCAACCTACAGAAATGGCTCCCTCATAAGGAAAGGAATAAAAGTTAAATGAGAATATCTATCACGACAGATGTCCATTTTTATATTCCCACGACAAAGGGTCTAGCACTGTTTTTACATACAGCAGGCAACTCAAACATTTGCTGAAATGAGTAAGAATCTGGAAGAATAATGGCCATTTCATTACTTTTGAAAAAATTTAATCTTTTTACCAATTTATTTTTCCAGATGCGCATCACTACTTTATCAAGTTTTACAGAATATCTCATCGGAACTGCATTAAATCTTTACCAACATTATTGTCACCACTGTGTCCAGATGTCTCTGGAAAGAGCCAGAAGTTGATTAATTCCCTCAAAACACATTTAATAAGAGGCTATTCTATAGCAACCCTTGTCATAAAAATCGGACTTTGGAGTTAATAAACAAACAAACATTAGGTAAATAACTTGCAAAACAACCTCTCCTGGTGCCCACCAAACTCCTCAGAAAGCAGAAATGATGAAAATCTATGTCATCACTAAAGACTAAGGCTAATGTGCTACTCTGTCCTTATCACCTCCAGCTGTTGATTCAGAATCCTCCTGCCTCTCTTCTTCACAGCCAATAAAACTCCTCTGATCAAGGTTCCTGGGCCTGGTGCTTTTTCATTTTCTATCATGAAATGTTTTCTGTGTTTCTCATTGCCATGCTTATCTTCAAGTCTTTTTTACCAGTAGATCTGGCTTTCTTCCCATTTGGTGGTGTCCACATAGCTGAATCTGTTATGTTGAAGTTCTTTATTTCGTACACTTGCTATGCTGGTGGGGTTCAGTCCAGTGCCGATATCCGCAGAGGTACTCAGGCAATGATGGTATCATCATCACATTACTCTGTGACAGATACTTTGCTAAGCACTTTACCCATATAATGTACCACTGAGATCACCTTACAATAATTCTCTAAGGTGGGTATGGTGATCAAACCCATTTAAAGTTAGAAAACAGAGGCCCAAAGAGGTCAGATAATTTCTCAAAGGACACACAGTCAACACCAGTACCCTCGCTGGCTATGGCAGTGAGCGCCTGGGGAAGGATTTGAAGCCATCTCAGCCTGCTACCTATTCTGAACCATTTCTTTATGTTCCATCCTAAGAGAGCTGAATGGCATTTTACATTCCATACTGGTACACATACTCCCATCTGTCCATCTGCTCCCTTCTCTCTGCCTAAGTATTGGGGCTTCTCAACTCCACATAATCCTTTCCTTTTTCCTTTCCCGAGGAACAAATGGCTTCCGAGGCTGGTTGGCCCTGGCATTAAGGACAGCTGCTTTCCTCGAGTTATCCCTGAGCCTTACTCCTCAGCGTGGCTTTCAGCACCAGGGTCAGTGGCCACCGGGTCTCTGCCTCTGTCCTATGTGCCCCGGTCTTTGGGTTCAGGGTAATACTTAGAAAACGCATGTTGGATCATAGATCAGTTTTCCACTGGCTGTCTCAGATTAAAGGCTCCTTACTGAGTTCGGTAAACTAATCTCAGCCAGGCCTTTAGGACTACCAGGGGGACGGACTTCCGCTTTCGCCAAACAAGAGTCCTCCCTCCACCAGAAGTCTGGGTTTACATCACGTACTGCAACTCTGAGATCCTATAGCAAGCTCTCTCTACCGGAGCTCAGGATACACAGGGGAACAGGGCACACTCCCAAGCCCCGGGGCTCCCGTGGCAGATAATCCAGGGGGAGTGGTTTCACCTTCCCAGAACTTCCTCCAACAGTTCTGACAGCTGCCCTTCTTGGGATCTAGACATACATCCTCCCCACCAAGGTTACAGAGCCATCTTGAACCCCAGAATGTTAAACGGGGCCCCAACATCCCTGCTTCAGGAGCCAGAGATTTCAGTCCAGAGGACCATCAACAGACGGAGTGAGCGGGCTGCTTTCGAAGGTTCTGAGGGAGGCTAAAGGGTTTATGGCCTCCCTCGGGGTCTTCTGCGCACAGAAGCGAAGGTAACTACAAGGGCCCCTCTCGAGTAAGGCTGGCTGCGACAACAGGGAAAGTAAGAGTTCTGACGTGGGGGCAGCAGAGCCCTTGGCTTCAGGGGGTGGGGGCAGAGGCCTGCGGGGAGAGAGCTGGAGGGGACTCCCCATCACCAGCAGCAGCTCCACACCACCACCTTCCTCCTTCCTCGCTGACTACTCCTCTTGCTCTTTCTGGCCATCCACCGCAGCCCAGCCAGGATCCCCGCTCTCACACACAGCCTTCCTGAGTGATCCCACGCCCCTCCACCGCCTCAGGGCCAGCCACACGACGATGACCCCAAGTCTCTCTCTAGACCAGTGGGGGCGTCAGAACCATCTGTGAAAACTCTTCAACACAAGGATGACTAGCCTCTCTCCCCGAAACCCCACAGAGGATACTGACGCTCCAAAGAGCGAGAACCACTGTGCGGGCCCAGACCTCTCTCTGCGCTCCTAAGCACTGCCTGCAAGCACCTGAGTTCTAATCCCGAACCACTTCTCCAGGCTCAGTTCCTTCAGCTCGTCCTCCGGCCCTTCGCCCCGAGCCTCACACCGCAGCGCCACCACAGAGCTGGGCGTCACCCAGCACGCTCTCTCCGGCAGCTCTGCACAGTCTGTGTCCTCTGCCTACGCCCCCTTCCCCTGGGAAACTGAAAGTCTGTCTTTAAGAGCCTGTGAGTCTGATTCAGTTCCGCGAGCTTTCATTCCCACCACTTGTCACCCCTAACACTGTGTCATCATCATTTATTTACTCCTGTCTGTCAGGTCCGTGGGCTCCTGAGGACAAGGAGTCAGGCCAGTTACACGCTCAGTAAATGTTTACTTCGTGAATGAAAACCGCTAATGAGATCACGGTGTTCTTCCATCCCCTTGAGAAGCAAAGGAAGCAATCTATAAAGCAATAAAAATAAGGCCAACTGCTATCTTGGAAGCCATGGCAGGTTTCAGCGACGATGCTTTGCTGATAGATGGGAGATGGGAAAAAGAGTCAGCAACTACAGAATTTGTCAGGATTTCCAGCACAGGTGAGGAGAACAATGCCGTGACCGCCGGGGCATGAACATGGGTATCAGTGTCGCCTTTGTGCTCAGCGCCCCAACCTCACCAGCTTGCTGTTACTTCTTGAATTCTCCATACCCTTGGCCCAGCTGGGGCCATGACGGATACAGCCGCCACCTCTTCGGCTGTCTAACTCCAACTCATCTTCCCCTGAGAGTCTGTCTCTGACCCTCCTAGCCAGGTGAAACATCTCATTTACGGTCTCTCAGCACCTTGTACTCCTCTTTTGTAGCCAACATCATCGCTGGAATTCTTACATACTTATATTGTTATTATTTAACTTTGCTACTAGACTGTAAGCTAAAAGATAGCAAGGACCAGACTTGTCTTTTTCCTCTACTGTGGCCCCACACTCAGCATAGTGCTGACGCTCAGCAGGCCCTGAATAAGAACTGGATTGATGAATGGATGAACAGATGGATGGACGGACAGATGGACAGATGGACTGGCAGGCAGGTCTGGAAGATGGAGGAACAAGGAAGAAGGCTGCCTCTGACCGATCTACAATACTTTAATATCATCCAGCTCGCTTTACTCTGACTCAACCCTTACAAAGCAACCTCAAATTTTAAAGCTGGGGCTTTCCTACTGAAGAAAGGAGGTGCACACACCGGGGATGTTCCTGTTTACTTGGAAAGCAGGTGCCAAAGCAAATGGCACACCTAGCATTCTGGCTCCATATCCAGTGATCACTCTATAAGACCAGGACCAGGCCGCTCTCTCTGTTCCACAAGTATATTGGCTATATCAGTAAAACTAAGTTCCAAAACTCTCTCAGTCCTTAAGAAGCCCCCGAATATCATAATGAAGCCCCCAACATGTGTGGCTAACAGAGGCACTGCCTATCCTCAGCCAGCCACCATCACCAGACATCAGAGCTGTGCCTGAAGGCGGGTCTTGGTTCCTCCTCCCATGCAGTCACCCTGCAGATTCAACGAAGGACCGTGAAGCAGAGGATTTCCTCAGAGAGAAATGCTTCTTCAGGGATGTGGTCCTGAGCAATGTGACATGAGCTGCAGACAGTTGTTGAGAAACTGCAATATGCAAATGGATGTGCTAAAGTCCATGGGTTTTTTTTGCTAGGAAGGGAATCAGGACACCTGAGTACGAAACCTTGGCAAAGTCCCCGCCCTCATCTGGAAAGTGGGAAGCGTGGACTCAGTGACCTCTAACCTTCGGGATGGACTAACACTACCTCTGGTGAGCACAAAGGCCACAGCCGTGCTCACTGCAAAAGAGCCCAGTAGCTGCTGTACCCAGAGATAACAGAGAAATAGGCTGACGGAGGCAATCAGCATCTTTTGAAAACAGCAAAAGAATACTATATATCAATCAGCGAGTAACTTCTAGTCTTATCAAAAAGCTCCCTCCCCATCAAGAACGAATTCCAATCTTACCTATCAGCCCATCAGCACATGCATCAGTGATCACCGCACTTTCGTCATTTACAAGAAAGACAGGGTGTTCCTGTCCCTAGAATGAACCGGCCCTTAACCCATCGCTCCAAACTGAACGCAATTCCTCAAATTCAATGGTCAGGAAATTAAAGTAACTAAAACTAAGAGAACTATTACAAATACCCTTTTTCAATGAACCTGCTTCCTCGTCTCTCCTGTGGCTCCTCCATTGCTGTCAGAAACCACACCTTGAGGCGCCCTGGGGTGTGAGAAAACAAACCTGAGAAGCTCTCGGCTTCTCCCATAGCTACATCTTGGGCAGTTTTTTTTAACTTCTCTGAACTTCCGTTTTCTCCTCTGCACTTCAAAGCCTGTCCCCCTACCCTGCAGAATCAATAAGAGGATGAAAAAACAGGTGTCAAGAGACTTTGCAAAGTGCTGGAATATTTTATAATGAAGGTACCTCAGATCCACCAGCCTTTTCATTTTATGGAGTCAAAGCAGTCCCTGGTTACTCACCTCATTTGTTCATTCAACAAACATTTATGGAGCACCTACTACAGGCCAGATGCCACATGCCAGGCATTGCGGCTGTGAGCAAAGCAGCCGCAGTCCATGGTCTGATAGGACCACATTACGCTGCTCCAAGGGAGACAGACATAACCAACAATTACACCGAAGAACATATCGTTACACCCTGCAGGCCATGCTAACAATTTGGCCGTTTTTACTAAGAGAAATTAGAAACCACTGGAGGGTTTTAAGCAGGGGAATGGCGTATTCAGATCATCCCAGCTGCCCTGCACCAGCCCTGGGCCAGACTTTGAATGTGGCAGGAGGAACAAATGCAGACTCCCAACCCTGTGAAGTCTAGCAGGGGAGTCACGAGGAAGTCGCTGCTGGTCGCGCAGTGTCATTACACGCTACAGCAGCAGGGCCTTGTGGGAGCCTAATGGGGAGACGATCTGTAAATGCTAGTGGACTAAAACTGCTGGAGATATGGTGCCTAGAGGAAGAAAAAAAAACAACAGAACAAGGACACGAAATAAGAACTATCTTAAAATGGTGAAGGTCACTAATTCCATATACTAGATCTTACTGCCACAAAAGGAGACACAGCAAGTTCTCCTGAATTTATTAAGTTGTTTCCCATAAATATTTAATTATTCGGAAATGCACCAAAAGCACAGATTTCCCTTGACCTAGTTATCAAGCTTATACAAGAGTGCGTGAGAATTACTGTAACCAATAAACACGAATTTAATTATGTGCATTATTCTTTCTTTCATCTCCAATAAGATGATCTTCAAAAAAAAAACTATGACTGTTGAAGCCAAATATTTAATTTTGCTTGATTACTCAAGTAATTGCCTTAACCCTAAAACCTTATAATAAAAATATGTAAATCCTACAGAGGAAAGTTTAATGTTAGTTCATATTAGTTCATCTTATTGCATTAGTTCATATTAAACACCCATTTTTACATGGAATCACAGAACAATGGGAAAAAAAAAACAGAACTGGGAACACAGCCCTCGGTTTCTGGGCTGGCTGAGACGGGGCCCACCCTCAGGGCAGCTTTGTCCTCCTGCACTCCCAATGCAGGCTGAGCTCTGCCTGCCACCCTGGGTGCCCCCCACACACAAACGCAGAGCACCCTAAAAGCCCTCTAATGGTGGCTGGGAGAGAACACAACTCCAGCTTTCTAGCTCGCGTTTACCGGGCACTCGCGATGTGCACACAACGCTGAGTCCTGTTCCACACTCCCTGTATCCACGAGGAGTGGTCACCTGCCCAAAACCACGGGGCTTGTGAGCGGCAGGGGCAGGACACGAACACGCACTGTCCTGACCCCCACGTCCGTGCTTTCAGCGTCACTCTATCCGCCTCCCCGATGCTCAGAGGTAAATCTCACGATGATTTGAAGCTCTGCAGAAAAACCGTAGAAGGATTCGCTGCTCTGGGTCTTCACGGTCTCTCGCTAAATGCAGGTGAGACAGGCCTGGCTCCTGCCTGCCTCAGGAAAAGCCCTGGAACTGATGGGTGCAGGTGATCAGACAAAGCAAAGGCGCTGGTCGTGGTGCTGAGCTGGAAACCGCCTTTGAGAAGAGCTTGTGCGAACGAGGGGGAGGAATCACTTGTGGGCGAACCCAGAGCCCTGGAGTCAACAGGGCCCACGAGGAACAGGCTTCCTGAGCACTTTGTGACTTCAAAGCTGGTTTCTCGGATACCTTAGCCATAACCTTCACCTTCACTGCCCAAATAGCACCATTACCACCACATTAGCACCCAGGGAGAATGCCAAAGGGGTGCTTCTTGGTGCTCCCACAGCACTGAGGCTCATTAAAATGACAGAGAACACCCTGTAAGCATCAGTTCCTGTCAGGCACCGCGCCACACAGGCCACCACATTATTTCACTGACTCGACAACAGCCCCAAGTGAGCTAACACTGCTATCTCCATTTCACAAATCAGTAAACGGAGACTCAGAGCAGAGACCACGTTTGCCCAAGGTCACAGAGGCTGTGTGTGGAAGAGCTGGGACTTGAACGCAGGTCTGCCTGGCTTCGGAGCCTGAATCTGCCTGGCCACTTCACTGGATGCCCTCTATCACAGACGGTCACCTTCTGGTCACCTTCTGTTTGTGCACGACTCCTCCACCCGCTGACCATCAGCTCCCCAAGGGCAGGATGGGGCTCCTTCAGCTCTATATGCCCAGCATCCAGCAAAGGGTTTAGCCCAAAGCAGGAGCCCAGTGAGGCTGGTGAATGAATGCCTACCTGAGGGAAGTGATACCTCCTCTCTTTAAGAAATACAGAAATGCAGCAGGATGTCCCTCACAAAAACCAACCCAACCAACTCTCCCGCTCCTGGTCAAAATCTACAGACACCCTACTCAGCTCCCTCCAGCCTGCTCCTCCATGACCCCGCCCAGGTACAGCTGAGCAGCCACACTTCTGAGGAAAGGAGAGGTGAGCTTCGACAAGCCCAGCAGTTCCTTTGCAGACTGGTCCTTTATTCAGCATCCTCATCTTGTCCTGGAGCATCTGGAGCAAATATTTCTTTCCTCTCCCATCCCTAAGACTTTGTAGGACAAGTATCACCAGCCACACCCAAACTCTACAGATGGTATATGGCACAGCACTTGCCTGTCTCAGAGTCAGCACTCAAATACTTGGGGGGGATGAAGTAGTAGGGTCCAGAGTCTGCGTTTCACCAGAGACCTCACGACTTATCAATAAGAGTTTGCCGACATGTGGCAGCACGACTTGTCTGCGCAGAGGTCTGCCGCAATGTCCATCAAAAGCCTACCCTGGAGACCCAGCAGCAAGGAAAGCAGGAGACCTCCCCTGTGCAGGGAGGGGACACGAGCACAAAGCATGCAACAACGACATGCACACTCCCATCAAGACAAGCGCACAAGCAAAGTCGAGGGCACACAAGCGGGAGGAGGCATTTGTACCCACAATGGAGCAGGTTTCACAAAGGAGGGGAAATTGGAGCTGGGAAGCCATTCCCAATCACCCAGGGAGAAGTCACTGCTTCCTGCCTCCATGACCCGCGTACTGCTCACCTCCCCACCATCAGGCCCAGCTTACTGTTCTACAACCGGTGCCTTGTTTGCCCGTCTTCCTGCACAGCAGGTGAGCATCTCGAGGGCAAGGATTTGGGGAATTTTCCATGGATCACCCTCACGGCCCACTCACACAAAGAGTAAGAGAGTCTACGTTAGAGTGTTAATAGCACAGCGGCTATCTCTACTACAGCCTGCTATCTGCCGAAAGTACTAGGCATGCAAGGTCTCACTTCCTCTACACAAAAACTCCAAAAGGCAGATCCTGCTATCATCATTCATTTTACAGAGAAGGAAACTGAAATATAGAAAGACTAGGTAAATTGTTCATAGTCATACAGTAAGTGACAGAGCTGAACTTTGAATCATGTTTGAATAGAAAATCCGTTTTCAGTTACTAGTGAACAAATCCCTCTTCTTTTCTCTCTCTTCCGCCTTGAATCCACTTACATGGATTGCCCGTTAGTCCACTGTTTACTGGAACCAAAGTCATTTTTTTCCTAGAGGAGAACAATAGCTGTCTCTCGTTACCCTTTTAGACAAGGGCTGCCAACCGTTACTGAGTAAACATCATGGGGTGGGGGAGAGGGGAGATACAAAATTGTGTTTACAGCATCAGTCAAAAACATTGATTACGGAGGAATTATTTGTACCAATTGGAACATTTGCCAATGTTAAAACAATTTCAGAAATAGAGCAATTTAATAAGTGAAGGAGCAGGAGTATGTACAAAATGCTATTATTTGTGTAAGAGAAAGAATATATAATAAATGAGAAAATGGTAACAGAGCTTGCTTCCAGGGAGAAGGACTAGGAACCGGAAGCTCGAGGCAAGAAATATGGGTACTTTGCAATTTGTTCCCCTTTGAACTACCTGCCTTTAAAAAAAAACCATGTGTGATTTTTCTACTTCATAAAAAATAAGATAAAAACACCATTAAAAGAAACCAGGACTTTCCCAAATGCTCACATACATATGATTGTACCCATGAAAAATTATGTATGTTTACGAACATAAATTGGATGAACTTAATTTGTCATGAAATGACTGTTAAATTTCTGTCTTTCATGTTCAGGTTCACTAATTTCACTAACATTGGTGGAATATTTTTCCTGTAATAAATGCATTTTGAAGGTACAGATACTACATATAAACATCAGGGACAATTTGTCACACCTTCTTAAAGTCCTTCTTCATCTGTCCCCTCAACAAGTATTTAATGAACACCTAGTATGTGCCATGTGAAGTGCTAGACAGGCATTTTTAAAAGAAAAACTAAACAACAGGTCATTAGTTTCCTCCCTCTTGCCTTTCAAGAAAATAAGATGGCATGCTAATCAGAATGCCAGAGCAAGGACCACTCTTGATGTTTACATATCTAACACCATTCTCACTTGGCTAAGGAAACCGAGGCCTGAAGAGGGGAAGGGATTTAACCAAAGTTACATAAGTGAAGGCCTTAGAATTACCAGTCCTGCTCTCCTCACTTGCTACATGCTGTTCTGTTGTGTTGAAAGATGGACAGGCAGGGAGGGACAGAAATGGACCCTAATATACACTGACTGCCTAATATATGCAATGTTTTCACATATCTTGTCTCATCTGTTCTTCATGACGAGCTCTCAAGGTGGACACGATCATTCTTGTTTTAACCAAAGCTCTGAGAAGCTAAGAAACTGGTGCATGAGGCTTCAAATGCAGACCTGTCTGATTTCCAAGCCAGAGCTCTTACTCTCCACAATGAAAAGGAAAATCAATTTTAAAAGGTGGATTGGGCCATATCACCGAGAGCCTCAGATGCAATATTTTTCATTAATAAAGTTTGTCTCTCAACCCTGGATGTTGCCACTGCAATGATAACCCAAAAGCCTATCCCCTCGTTATCCGACACATGTTCTAACGCTTGTGTGCCACCAGGTTTGGGCTTTCCTTTTAACCCACAGAGCGTAATGGTTATCCAGAGGGCAGCAGTCTCGAAGAGCCATTTACGTAGTTTCTGCCAGGACAGAATGGGACAATGCACACATGCTGCTTCTGGACCCTCTGGGTGCCTGCCACATGAGCACAGGCCCCAGTTAGGACCTGGCCCTCAGATGCCATCCTCACAATGTCCCTGGGTCACCACCACAAAACTGGTGGTAGTGAGAGAGGACAGCACCACGGTGGTTGGTCCCCAAAAGTCCCAAAGCTTCTAAAGTGAAGAAAAATGCTGACCAGTACAGGAGAAGCCTCCTTCTGTCTTCTCCTCTGTCCATGCAACACAGGAAGAATTGCAGTTTTGATCGGTCCAACTGCTAGTTAGCGAAGGCGCTGTGCAATGAAAGGTCACACACATGGGTATGGGACACTTCAGAATAGGAGACAACCCCATCATCTTGCCCCTCTCTATGCCCCTGTAGTACTGGTATCCCCATCTGGTGTCTTCCTTCTGAAATCAGGGTTTGTATTCAGATGCGGAGGGGGAATTCCATAAGGCTCAAGTCTAAGCCTCATGCTCCAGTTCAGAGTCCTCACTGGGGTTGAGGTCTAAAGGTCAGCAAACAATTAAACATTCCCCTGTTTTCCATTTCCCATTGTTCCCTGCACAGCTCCCTCAGAGACCTTGCAAGGAGGAGCAGTTAAAGAAATGTCTTTCGGGGACTTGCTGCCAAAAAAATCTCATCCTAAACTCAAACAAGAAAATGGTCTAGAAATCCTCTCCTCTTTAGATCCCCTCCCAGTCCCTGAATCCAACCTGCCCACCAGCACAGACAAGGGAGACTCATAACTTTACACAAGGATGTGCTCAGTAAGCAGGGTTCCATCCTATCCTCAAAAGGCCCTTGGGAGGCACACAAGACAGATACCGTGAGGCTCATTTTGCAAAGGAGGAAAAGACTCTCCGAGACAACACAGAGGCAAAAGCTTCTGAACCCTCATTCGTGTTCTTCTCTCCTCAACAGGCTGCCATTTCGGGCTTTTGGAGACAACCACGGTTAAGATTTGCAGCAGCATCTGGTATCAGGAGCCAGCAAGTCAGGACTCTTCAAGCTTCATACTAACTATTCTCCAAGCACACACATTTCACAAGAGCTGAACATCGAATGAACGTCACGGCCCCCAACCTAGGCATGATCCCTGCAACAGCAACAGGAAAAGTCTCTAAGACGCGAAAAATGGTACGTCCCACTTAAGGCACAGCGTGGCATACGGGAAGCCGACGGCCTAGTAACCAGAACAGCTGAGACCCAAGTCGGACTCAGGAGTGGCACGGGCAGGCCTGGCCCGCCCTTACAGCCTAGCGGCAACCCTCGACACCTCCAGAATCCTAAAGAGCTCCAAACTCCTGCTTCCAGCCAAATCTCCTGAACAGCGGAGAGGGTGGCACTCCCTTCTCCAGCGACCACTCACCTCTGCCCGCTCGCGACCCGGAGTCCGGCTTCCGGACCTGCAACCATTCGGGGCCCCGCCCCCCTCGCCTGCAGGTCTCCCTAGCCCCGCCCTTTGCACCTGTGGTTTCCTCAGGCCCCGGCTCTCCGGCCGCTTTGGCCTTACCTCGCAGCCCTCAACCACTGGCAAACCTATGGTCCCACCTGGCCCCGCCCCCCGCACCTGCAACCCCCCTCGGCCCCTCCCAACTGCCTCCGCCAGCCCCGCCCCCCGCACCTACGGCCTTTCCCCGCGTCCCCACCCCCGCTGTCCTTCCTACCACCAAGTCCCTACCAGACCAGCGCACCGAAGGCCCCGGGCCCGACCCCCGCGCCCGCAAACCCGCCCGACACAACCCCCGCCCCCCGGTCCCGCCTCTCGGCCCGAGGCCCCTCCCCGGTCCAGCGGCCCCTCCGGGTCCCGCCCCCAGCACCTGCAGCTCCCTCCGGCCCGGCCCTCAGGGCCCCGCCCCGCCCCGCGGGCCGCTCCTCTCACCGCCCGCTCTCGCCGCTGCCGCTGCAGTCCCGGCCGGTCACCTTGACGCGGGCCGCAGTGGCTGCCGCCGCCTCCTCATGGCCTTGGGGACGGCCCAGGCGGCAGCGGCGCCTTCGCTCGGAGGCCTGGGCCGAGCCGAGCCGGGCCGGGGCCGGGCGCAGCTGGAGCGCGGGCCGACGCGGGAGCGGAGCCGGTGCCCAGCCGCAGTAGGAACCGTCCGCTCCTGGGCCTGAGCGGCGGTCCGTCCAGCCAATCGGCGCACGGATCCCGACCAGTCCTCCCAATCAGCTCACTGCAAAGGCGGAGACACGCAAATCGGCCGGCTGGGCGCGCCAGTGCGCAGCCGCTGCAGCAGTGGTCCTCCCTAGTCTCGGCCTCTGTTCCAGCCCGCAGACACCCTCAGCCAGCAAGGATGCTCCGCTGCCCGCACACCCCCATCAGCGCCCCGCCACGCCCATCCCCTTCCTAGAAATAGCTGCGCATCTCATTCCGCATCCATCCTTGCAAGCCTCCTACAATTTCCCCTTAAAATTCCTAGCTAGGATTTACCGTTTTCAACAAAAAATGGTTTTGTGAGAGACATCACCATAATGCTCATTCTTTACAACTTAGAGGTAGGCACAGAATACAGAACGTCAGAGCCATAAGAAACCTTAAAGAACCTCGGGTCCAACCCACTTATTTTACAGCTGGTCAAAATTAGGCCCCACAAGGTAAAGGGACTTGCTCAAGACCACACAGGTGCAAAGCTGGAAAGTGAGCCTGTCTCCTGTCTCCTGTCTCCCTGCTACCAGATTCTTTACTCTGTGCCAAGCAGGATGAAGTGAACAGAGAAGTTAATTCATTTGATTAAAGTCACAGAGATAATAAGTTACAATCGAAGCCAGGTCTGTGAAGCCTTGGAAATCCAGAACCACAAAAACCTCTTCTGCCTCTCACAGAAGGGAGGCCTTATGTCCTGCCTTGCTCTTAATGATTATGGGACACGTAGACAAGTTGAACATCATTGCGACAATTTTCAGATTCCTTTTGCAGTAACATTAGAGTATAGACGTATTTGGTTACTATGCTTCCCAAAGCTTATTGAAGAAAAAAGAGAGAGAACGAAACAAAAAGAAAAGAAATAGCCAATGGAAATTAAACCATTTCTAAGTCTTCAGAGATCTCTCTGCAGAGGGAAATATCTGCCATTTTGCATTAAGAAAACTAATCATCAAAGAAGATACTTAACTATTTTACTTAAAGAGAACAAGAAACAGTGTAATGTAAGGATTCTTCTGAGCCTGTAGATTCAGAAATGCACAAGGTGGAGGTAGAGTGCAAAAACTGGGGAGACAGACTGCCTAAGTCTAAACTCGGGTTGTGCCACCAGAAAGGTGTGTGCATGTGAGCAAGTGGAAATAACCCAAATCAGTCCATCAACTGATAAATGAATAAATAAAATGAAGTGCTGATACATGCTACAACATGGATGAACCTTGAAAACATGCTAAGTGAAAGAAATCAGATCTCATATAATCCCATTCATATAAAATGTTGAGAATAGGCAAATATATAAAGATAGAGAGTAGATTAGTAATTGTCTAGGGCTAGAAGATGGGAGAATAGGGGGTACAGGCTAAGATATACGGAGTTTCTTTTTGAGAAAATGAAAATATTCTAAAATTGATTGTAGTGATGACTGTACAACTTGGTGGAAATACCAAAAGCCATTGACTTGTACACCTTAATGGGTGAATTATATAGTATATGAATTACATGTCAATAAAGTTGTGTTTAAGTTATCATAAAGTCTGATCACTCATGTCACTCCTATGCTCCAACATTGTATAACAGGATGAGAAGATCATCTTAGCTGTAACTAATAGGGATGTGGGCCAGTTCTCAGCATCTCATATGTTTGAGTCACTCAATGAGGGGAAGGATCTGTTGAACCATAGGAAGAAAAGAAAGTTGGAGAAATCACCAAGGGGGATCTTCCAGGCCAGCTACCTCTACAGAGACTTGTGCTTCATGGAGAGCCAAGGTTTGGGACAGTTCAAGGAGCTATTTTCATTGCAGATGCTGATCAACAAGGAAGCTGTGGTAGACAGGCTCTAGGCTGGCCCTCACCTCCTGATGTCCATGGTCTTGTGTGATCTCCTTCCCTGAGTGTGGACGACCTGACTTGCTTTGAACCAGTAGAATAAGGCAAAGGTTTTAGGGCATATGTGATTATGTCACATAAGATTGTAACCCAGCTTGCTAGAAGACTTTCTCTCGCTGGCTTTGAAGAAGCAAGCTGCCATGTTGTGAGCACTCAGCAAGGAACCTCTGGCCAAAAGACAGCAAGAAACTGCAACCCTTAGTCCAGCATCCTGCAGGAACTAAATGATGTCAACGATCACATGAGCTCGGGCGTGGATCCTGTCCCTGTCAAGCCTCAGATGGAAATGTATCCCTGGACAACACCTGAATTACAGCCTTGTGAGACCCCGAGGCAGAAGGCACAGCTAAGCTGTGCCAAAATCCTAACACAGAGAAACTTTGACATAACAGACACGTGTTGTTTTAATCTGCTGAGTTTGTGATAAAACTGTTACACAGCAATAGATAACTAATACAGAGGCACAACCTACCCTGCCCTGGTGCCGAAGAGACAGTGTCCATGCAGAGGCCATCAAGCACCCAGGTGCAATAAGGATTCTAGAATGTAGCCCTCCTCCAGATCCTGGGGGCATCGGGAGACAGAGGAGAGGACATAGAAAAGAACACCATCATTGAGGTACAGATAGCAGTGGCAATGGTGAGGTGTCCCAAGGGGGAGCAGCAATCAACATGAGGGGCTGGGGGAGGATGGAAGAACAGGAGTTTATAATAAAGTTTTCAATTCGGTTAGTTCTTGGAAATGATGCTGGCTTTGCCACTTACCAGCTATGTGGCCTTGGACAAGTGTCCAACCCTCTCTAAGCCTCAGTGTTCTCATTCACAAGAAGGTAATATTCAGAGTATCTACCTTGCAGGGTTCTGAGAAAACTGAGTTGACTTCTAGTGCAGAGGTCCCCAAACTCTGGATCCACAGACCAGTATCGGTCCACGGCTTTTTAGGAACCGGGCTGCTCAGAAGGAGTGGACAGCAGATGAGTGAGCAAAGCTTCATCTGTATTTGCAGCCACATCCCAGCACCACCTCAGCTCCACCTAAGATCATCATTATTAGATTCTCATAGCCACACCGGTCCCTGGTGCCAAAAAGGTTGGGGACCACCAGTGGCCATGAGCATGCACCTTGCAGACCTCCAACTGTTGGGAGCTCATTTGAGCAAGGGCCCAGCTGCTGTATTCTGAAACCCAACAAAGCATTTGCATTGAGGGAACACTACACGTGGACTGCACCCAATGCCAGACATGGCAGGGAATCTAAGGAAGACCTGTCCCTGGGTGACAATGGGACTCCTCTGATGATCATTTTTGGCTCAAGGACTCCCTTAGAAAGCATGGTAGTATAGGCTGCTCCTACACACTGCCTGCCCTCTCTCCTTCACTGGGGGTCAGACTTGCATCACAGTCTGGTGGCTCTCTCAATCCTTCTCAGTTCCCTGCCCATTTTTCCTAATGCATGTTTAATCCTGCATTGGCATCTGCTTCTCAGTGAACTCAGACCAGTAGAAGAAGTACCAGGACTGGTCAGGGAAAATAGGTGGTAAGATGCAGATTTAAGACTGGCTCACCCACTGCCCAGCAGGCAAAGAGGCTGCCCTCCTGGTAGAACACAACACGGACAGTCCCTGGAACAAGATGGTGGGTCAAATGCTAAAGATTTTACTGGCAGTGACCTGCAACAATATCCCTGTGGAGGAGATTACTGTGATATAATGCCAGGGTTTGAAAAATACAGAGAGAATAACGTCAACAAAGACAGAGGAAGCTAGTTGGCCGGTTACAAAGTTGTACTGCAGAAGGATAATGAGGGCCAGAGGCTGTTAGGGAGCAGTTAATGGCTAAGCGTGAGAGCCAGGGAGCTGCGGAGGCGGCTTCATCGCCTGTGCCTGCGGAAGAACAGACACACTGAGTGGCAGGCTGAAGACCTCATTGTTGGAGTCTGGAGCTCCAGAGATGCCTCAATTCTCAGCCAAAGCAAGTCTGTCGAGGGAAGGTCAAGGCCCCGGTGAGGAAAACCTACAATCCTAAAACATGGGACAAGGACATCTGGATGGATGTTCTTGAGGATGTCAGCTCCACAACATGTACCCCGGGCCCCTCCAGGCTTGCCAAGCTGGCACACTCTTCCTTAGTAAGAAATGGAGCCACCATCGTGCTGGCAAGTGCTACAGAAGCCCCTCCCCCCACACAAAAGGTGTTCCCTTCTTCCGTGCTGCCCCCACCTCCTCTTCAAGCTGCCAGGCTGGTAACTGGGGTTAAATCCCAGCATCACCCAGCTGAGGATGCACTGGGCCTGATAAGGAAAAAACTAGACGACATACCTGCAGAATGTAAGAATTAGTCAGCAGGTACTGGCGGAAGCCAGGGGAGTAACCCCAGGGTTGAATTTTGCAGGTGTTGATCAAGGAGGAAGGAATATAAGATTAGATAAGCAAGGAGTCGTTGACTTGGGGACACTTCCTCAAGACATGGGATGTGACTCCCTAGCAAGGATCCTGGCTACTGGAGTAGCTCTTAGAAGGCTGAAAAGCACAATGGCCACTTCTCAGAGAAGGGGAGGTGCCTGAGTTGCCCTGGTCGATGGTAGAAGTGGGTGTGCTGAAGCGGACGGACATACAGTGGAGCCTCACGATTAGTGCTTTCCCTATTTGCAAATTAGCCAATCGCTGAAATCTATTTGTAATCAAAAAATCAATGCCCATGGCACTTGTGAACTCATTCACAGACAAGCAAAAAAATCTAAGTGGCCCGTCGGGCACATTCCCAGCAGAGGTCAAACAAGGTGACACCCTGCCTTCTGTTGGCTCTCAGACCGTAAACAAGTATCCTTTTTTCAGCCTATTTAGTGCCACATTTTTCACATTTCTGAGCTTTTTTGTTGGTGAGTGCTCTGTTTAAATGATACCGGTCACAGTGCTGAGGTGCTATCTAATGTCCCAGGAGCACAGGAAGGCTGTGAGGTGCCTTAGGGAGAAAGTGCATGTGTTCAATAAACTTGGTTCAGGCATGATGAGTTAGAGTGCTGTTGCTTCTGAGCTCAATGTTAAGGAATCAACAATATATATTAGATTGTCTTTAAACAGAAGCACACACAAAAAAGGTTATTTTAATCGGTTCACAAGACTCGCAGGAACCTCACCCTGTATGTCCCCTAGGATCAATCGTTCAGTATTTACTAATTTAATTAGTGTTAGTAGTGACTTGATAGGGCATAACTACCGCAAATACCAAGAGTCAACTGTACTTCTCATTGGTAGACTCTAAATAGTAACCTTACTGGCAAGAAATGCTGGGAAGTGTAGTTCTCCTAAGTGTTCAGACCTTGTGATACATGAGAGACCATAGAAGGGGAAGTGGTGCTGAACTGATACCAGATAATCTGGTTAAGTATGTTAAACCATTTAAAAGCTTCAAAAAAAATGTTAATGGTTGCCCTATGGTTTACGATATACATTGTTAATTAATCAGAGTCTATCTTCAAAGACTATTATATCATTTCATAGTAGTGTAAGGATCTTATTCCCCCAAGGAAACACATAATGTCAGGAGAAAGAGGCTTCTATTCCTCGGGTTGAAGGGACAAAGAAAAGTAAAGGTTCTGATCACCAATTCCACTGTGTGGAAGTGGGGTGGGTGCTTTTCCCCACATCAGCGGGATATCCTACAATTCAACTCAATTCTGACATTATCTACCCAGAGATAGCACCTGATTCCGCTGGGTAAAGGCTCAGTCTCAAAGACTGTCCCTCACTTCAGATGCCAATTGAAAGTACAGGTTGTCACCAGTGCTTCTGATTAGACTGGCTGTATAACTCAAAGGCTCCCACAAACCCCCTCCTTGGGTTTAAGATGCAAGAGCGGCTCACAGAACTCAGAAAACCTATTTACTCACTAGGTTATTGGCTTATTACAAAGGATATCAAAGGATACGAATCAACAGCCAGATGAAGAAATACATAAGGCAAGTTTCCCCCAAAAAGGGGCTTCTGTCTTCATGGAGCTTGGGTTCCATCATAGTGGCACATGGAAGCTTTCTGGTTCACCAACTTGGAAGCTTTCCAAACTTCATCCTTTTCGGGTTTTTAGAGGCTTCGTTGCATAGACATGATTGATTAAATCACTGGCCATTGGCGATTGATTTGACCTCCAGTCCCTCTCCCCTCCCTGGACATCAGGGGTGGGACTGAACATTTCAACCCTCTATCATGGCTGATTTCCCTGGAAACCAACACTCGCCCCCGCGCCCCCCCCCCGCCATCTTTAAGGGATTTCCAAAAGTCACCTCTTAACATAAACTCAGTTGTGGTTGAAACGGACTTGTTATGAATAACAAGACACTCATTTCACCCTTATGGCTCTGAAGTACTTTTCAGGAACTCAGGACAAGTGACCAAATATTATAAGAAAAGATGCTTTTATTGCTCTTATAGCTTAGAAAATTCTAAGGTTTTTGGCGCTGTGAGCTGGGAACTGTGGATGAAGACCAAAGGTATATGAGAAACATATTTGGTCATCTGAATGACCAAACATATATTTCTTATAAATCACAATATCACAGAAAGATTCTGGGTTATCAGAACCTAAAAGTTCAGAAAAGAAGCCCAGTGAAGCTGATCCACAGAATCATGAGAAAATGAATTGGTTATTGTTTTAAGGCTCCAAGTTTGGAGATGGTTTGCTGCCTGGTAATATATTACTAATACAAAGATTTTCGCACTCTGTGAGCGTTCTGAGAGGTTTACTCTCAAAATTCTCTTATGATTGGTTATCTTCCAGTTCTTTTCTTTACAAATTCCTGACCACCTAGTCAAACCATTAGCCAGTGCCCATGAATCTAGACATATCTGTGCTTCTGGTCATCTCTCAGGCCACACAAAAATGGACAACCAAATGCATTGCCCACTGGGAGGATTTCTCTTTATGCCTCTCAGAGGTGCTCTTGAATGGGGCTGTGATTTTTCAGCAGTCCATTTCCAGAAGATGCCAGTATAGGTATAGACTGAGGCTCAAAGTTCGGATTGAGGTAGGGGAGGCAACACAGCAGGAGTCAGTGTTATGGGTATTTGAGCCACCTGTTCATATAACTTACTGGTGCCTCTGGGCATTGTCAATCTAATCTTTTACATACCATTTCTACTTGATGATGGATTGCTGCCGCCTGTGGCCCACCTTACAGCTTGGGAGATCAGATAATGTTCAGCTCATCATGGGCAGCTTGGTCACACTGTCACTTCATGTTCCAGTAATAGAAAATGGAAATTTAAAAAAATTAGTGGAGATAATAAATAATAGTACCTACCTCACAGAGTTGTTCTGACTTAAGGAAATAATGTACAAATGGTGCTTAATACATTGTCTGTCACCCACTAAATGTTTAATAAATGGCTGCCATTGTTGACTGGTACTACCAGTAGTAGCTTCCCATGTAGGTCTGCTGAAAATTAATGCTCTAAGCCTGTCACATTTTAGCATACCACTTACGTCTCATTGAAATGTGATAGGGTAGCACTCAAACTCTACACATCAGTCTTTACACTTAGTGTCTGTAAGTCAGTGGTAGATTCAGACCCGCTTTCCTTGTGTTCCAAAGTCAGGTTTCTAAGTGGACAAGGCTGAGGGCTGACCCCAGACTCTTCGTGAAGTCCTCAAGACAATCTGTCCTGGAAACGAACTGGCTAACCTTCCCTTGATACAAGCCTCACTCTCTGTAGCAATATTCTCTCAGGAAAGCCTTTTCAATTTTGGCATTCCTATCGTAGATGCTCCGCAAGGGTTCACTGAATTGAGTTCTACTGCTTCCCATGGCCATAGGGGAAACCCCAAATTTCTTAGCTTGAAATAAAAGTACCTCAACATCTGGCTCGAACCACCCTATCTACCCTCATCTCCTAATTACTAGCATCTATAAAGCATTTGCTATGTTTCATCTCATTAAATATATGATCTCATTCAATAAACATATCTATAGGTATAAAAAATAGAGGCCATTATGTATATATCATATAATGTTGTCTATACATGTGTATACTTTAACCTAAGTTGTCTCATACAACACATGTTCTTTCATAAGTTGCTTTTCCACATTCAACAATATGTCATGGATATTTCTTCATGCCATAAAGATTTATTTACACATTTATATCATCAGTTTAAATGATTCTCTACAATAGCATAGTAGGACCATAGCAGATTTATTGATGGACATTATGCTGGCTTCCAACTTTTTAATATTATCATCAATACTAGGCTGAATAAATTTATACATCTCCAGTAACTTGTTAGATTATTTTATGAGGTTAAAGTCTTAAAAGTGGTACCACTGTATCAAGGGGAATGCACATTTAAAATTTTGTAACATGGTACCCATCTACCTTCCAGAGATGTTAGACCAACTTATATTTCCAACATCAGGATATGAACGTCCCATTTCCCTCACCCTTGTCAGTGCTGGGTATTGCCAACTGAATTGGTGGAAAAATGGTCTCTTGTTATTGCTTTGATCACTTTCTACAGAAGTAAAATATCTTCATTATGTACTTATTAGCCTTGAGTATTTCTTCTGTGGATTGCTTCTTTAGTTCCTTTCCCTTTTAAAAATTCTATTTAAAAAATTATTCATCTTTTTCTTATCAAATTTAAAAGTGTTTGTTATATGTATTGCAAAGGTTTTTTTCTGAACTTGTAGTGGTTTTTTTTGTTGTTGTTGTTTTGCTTTACTAAACATATTCTACATGTGTAAACACCTTAGGATTTCTTCTTGTTGGTCTTATCCTTAAAAAGATCTTCCCCACTGCAAAAGCAAATGTCATCACCTTCTTTTAAAAAAAAAAAAAACTGGTGGTTTCATGGTTTCATTTTTCAACAATTAACTATTTAATTCACCTGAATTTTGTGCAGGACTAGCAGCGTCTCGATGCTTTTCCGCAGTGCACCACAAAAAGACTCATAACAACGTAATCCTTTCTGGAGACAGGAGGAGGGAGTAGTGTCCCGGAATCATAATCAGGCCACCTGAGTTGTGCCATCCAGAACCTGAGAGAGTGGCCATCTCAGTACCAGGACAAATCCCAGGTGTGGAATGCCCTGTCCCCGGGTCCTCTGGCCTCTGAGAGTGCTCAGGGTTACCAGGCCCTGTCGTTGGCTCTCTGGGGGGACTCAGTGAGCCTGTGGACCTCAGCCATTTACACAGAGCCCTGCCGAAGGACACTATCCAGTTCCTTTCTCGGCTTAGACCATTATATCCAGATAGCACCTGACAATTTATAAAGGGAAACATTTCTGCAAGTAAAACTGTAAGCAGAGAGGTTCTGGTTTACCTTCTGGGTGGAAGTCTCTAGCACTCACAGGGCCTGCAGTGGGCCACCCCTTGATCACAGTTGGATGGGGGTCCCTGGAGGCCCCTTCTGGGGAAAGGGGGACCGTGCAGTGGAGGGAAGGAAGGCAACTAGTAGTTTAGTTATTGAACACCTAATAGCATTCCTATTTCACCACCAGCCTGGCCCAGCTCCAGCAGGCAAGAAGGGGTGAGTGAGACCAGAATATGGGGAGGCAGATGCGTTGAAAAGGCAAAGGGGAAGTGGTATGATGCCAGCAACTGGCCCCTGGGCCCGCCCTCTGCAAAAATGATACACACGAGACAGGGACCTCTGCCCAGCTAAGTTAGCACAAGCACCTGTGAGGTTAAGAAAGCCAGAGCATCCCTGGAGAGCAAATGAATCAGTCGCACAGGGTGAGGAAGCTCTCAGGAGGAAGAGGTGTGAGGCCTCAGAGAAAATTCAGATGCAAGAGTCCATTCTCAGAGCCTAGATCTCCCAATTAAAGGTGGCTTTCAAGGCTCACATTAATATTTGGAGAAGTAAGGGAAGAAAGAAGGAGTTGAGGGGTAAAACAAAAAAACAAAAACCTGAAAAACAGCTCCAGGGAGCCAGATGCGTGATGAATAGAACATCTGGCGGAGACAGGCGAGTTGAAATAACAGTCACACAAAAGTTATTTGTTTGCCAAAGAAGTGTTCTTCCAAGTTACGGATTCTACCACCTCAGTTCCAACACGATCCTCTCAGAAACATGTCTCACGATAATAGTTAAGCCCTGAAGTAGAAGGTGAGCAGACAGAAAGGAGAAGGATGTCCCCCGTGGCCTAGACTCTATAGAGAAAATAGCCTAGAGTCACATTTAGCCTAGAGAAGCCCCAAGAGAGGGCTGGAGACGGACTGCAGTCATTGAATATTTAAAGCACATTATGGTCTTGTGGAATGGAACAGAAAGCCAAGGGTCTGACTCCAGGGAAGCAGATATTGAGCTCAGGGAAAGGAAGGACTTTCTGTCATGCAAAGCTGTCAAGGAGGCAAAGTCCCTTGGGAGGCAGCCAGTTTCCACAAGCAAATAGAAACTGGAGCTTACTTACAGAGACAACTGTAGCAGTCCCAGTATGAGAAGACAGGAAGTAGGTAGCCCGGGAGGTACCTTCCCACTCTTACAAGAGTGTGATAAGGGTCTTTCCTTTCCATGTTGAGCATTCTGGGGAAGGTAGAATTCAAAATGACTTATCCTTTAATTTGCATACTTTAGTGAACATGCACACGCATGTGCACACACACGCAGCACTTGCAGGTGGTGTAAGACAACTTGCAGGATCTATTCTAGCTCAGAGGCTTGGGCCATGCACAGCTACTGGTGGGGGCCCAGAGGAGTCCAGGGAATGACAACAGGGGCAAATCTTGTGTTGGGGACACAGAGAAGAGCGAGTGCCCAAAGGCTGATCAGAATCCCAAGGCTGAGGCGAAAAGGGATGAAGAAATGTTTTGAGTGCCAGGTCCTCACTGCCTCCGCAGCAAAGCTTGAGGTGGGCTTGTCTACACAGCACAACCACCAGCAACACCTAGCTAGCTGCCCCAAAGGGGAATGTCGCTATCCCCTAGAGGCCCAGCCAGACTGATTAGATCCAAGCTCCATTAGGGCAGAGGCAGGAACAAAAGTCTGAGTAAGCAACCTCTTTCACAGATGAGGGCCAGGGGACCTATTTGCTGAGTTGGGGAAGAAAGGGAGGCAGCTCTGTCCCTGCAGACTCAGGCAGGTGGCCCTGTGGGTGACTGCATTATAATCTACCATTCATATATACACATAGTCCCTTCCCCCTCGCTTTTAAATAGCACATTCTTGACCGATGAAAGCCAGATCAGCAAGCTTTATTTCGTGCATCTTTCGCCCAGCACCACACGGCACTCCCCAAAGTTGATGGGTTCTGCAACATTGGTGGCCTCTTTTTGCCATTTGTCTTGTCTTGTGAGAAGTTTTTAAGCCCTGTTTGCTGACAAAAGGTATGCAAGCTAGGTCTGTTGTGAAAAACAGAAGGAAAACATCATCCAGGATGTTTAAACATGAGTCATTGGGGCTTGAGGGATTTTCAAGGAAATGGTCCAGGAAACAAAGAGATGAAGACCAGCGAGCAATGAGCGATTGGTGGTGGTCCTCTGGCAGCATAAAGGGTATCATACACATCCCTAAGGCCAGGCAGGCTGGGCCAGTTGTACTCATTATAATTAGAAGAAACAAAAGTGAAGACAGATCTTGACTTCAGGACAAACGGAAAGAGCCAGCTACTGCCAATGGCCTTTGCCAGCAATGCGGTGCAACACGTCTACACGTCTGCTCTCAGTGTATCAGCTTCGGATGGTGTTCCCATTTCTAGGATGGCACCCTCAGGGATATTCCTGTAATCCTGCTGGAGAAGAGGCTTGCCCGATTCTTGACCTGTGGCCTACTGCCCCAGCCTTAAGGAAACCTATCGAAGCCACTGCCTCACAACTTATCTAAGCCTCAAGAGTCCAATTCCACCATTTTAGACAAACTGGGGCTAAAGAGGGTGAGTGACCAGCTTAAGGTCATGGTCAGGCAAAGGCATGGCTAGACACCAGACCTCTGGACTCGCAGGTCAATGCACTTTCTCCACCGTGCCCTTGAGTACCTCAGGAGACCCAGGCTGACGAGTGAAGCAGGCTCCTACATGATCTCTCACGCTGTGCACTAGCCCACTGCCCACTCACCTATAAGGGATTCCCAGTAAGAGACCTTGTTTTACACTAAGGAGCAAGTTGGCTCCAGCGGCATAGGAGCCCAGTTTAATCCCCACCTGCTTCCCAGCTCTCCTACAACACATGCATTTGCTCATTTGGCATTCAGTGTGCACCTGCTGTGGTGACAGGTCCTGGCTAAGAATGTACAGGTGAGAGATGGTCTAGGAGCCCTACTGTTATGGAATGTACAGGCTAGTGGGAGAAACATGAATTGAATAATCTCCCTCATCAATGTACAATTACCAAAGTAAATGCTCCAAAGAACAGGCTCCATAAAGTCTCTGTCAAAGGGGCCTGACCTAGAAGGGCCGCCAAGGGAAGGGCTCCCTCCCTGAGTTGAAGTCTGAAGAGTTAACAGGCTAAGAGGGACAAGGTGGAGAGAGGCAACAGCACGTGCAGCCCCAAGCTCTGTGGCACAAGAGCTCTGTGGGACAAGGCGCAGTCAAGGGAGCCCAGGGGAACTTCTGCAGGACAGTGGGGGAAGGATTCACCAGCGGTTCATTCTGGGGCAGTCTAGGCACAGAGCGGGGCCCTTGACAATCCAGTCTCCGCCACACACAAGAGAAAGGTTAGAAACAGACCTGCTTCTCCCTTCCCGGATCGCAGTGGCATAAGAGCTTCTTATGAAACCCTAACCTTTCGAAAAGAGTGGTTACAGAAACGATGACAGTGCGGATGTTTGTTAAGCCAGTAAAACTGAGAGGCCAGAGGGGCAAACACAGAGGGAGACCACGGCGCCGTTTGCTCTAGCAGCATTTTTATTTACAAACAGCAATTTCCATCGACTTTATTTATACCATAAAAAAGCCATTTACAAGCAAGAAACAAGAATTCGGAACAAAATTAAGCAGCACTGAAATATTCATGTCACAAATCTAAAACAAAATGAATACAAGAGTAAAATATCATTTGAATAAATAGTCTTAAATTCATGCTATAAAATAATCCTTAATGGCAAGTTACTAGTTGATACAGCATCCGCTTAGCTAGCTTCATTTACTTCATATGGTGATGAAGTGTGGAGTTGTGAGGTTACCAGTTTATATTGCAAGATAATGACACTGTTAAGTCATTCAAATTGCTCAACCATTTATAACGGAAAAATATGTTAGCCCTACTAATAAAAGTGGTGAGGGAGATGGTTTTCACATTAGGAAAATGGTCATTCTCAAGGAAACCAGGTAAGTCTACCTCTTACTATAGTCAGGGCAGCAACCAAAGGTTGAATTCACAGCATACTTGTCGCTGAGGGGCAGCGAGAGGGCCGTTCACTGAACCTGCTGCAAGGCTCATGCCAGGACTTGATCCAGAACTGCCACAGCCCTGTCTGTGCAGACCCAGAGGGGAGCCAGAGAAAGCGGGTTCTCTTCCGGGCCGAGGGGTCAAGCACTGGGCAGAAACAGTGGAAACGCTCTGGCACTTACTGAAAAAGACGTTATGTGGCGTGTGACAACCATTACAAATTTGGAACAATGTGAATGACTCTTCTGAACTTTCAGTTCAGTTGCACTGAGTAATATGAAATCTATGATTTATGAACTAGATAGTTTCATATAAAGAATTTACATAATTCCCCAATACTTTCATATATAAAATTTAATAAATAACCCTGACCAGTCTAGAAGCACCATTCAAGGGGCGTGTGCCCTTGGAAAATAGTTTAGGTGTTGCATATTTGAGTCCCTTTCAGTGGAGGCTTCACAGGAAACCATTACAGAATTTAACAATAACGACGACGACAAAAAAAAAAAATCACAGTAATAGAAAAAGTTGTTAAAATAAAATACACTGATATCCTTGAAGTAAAGCTCATTCACATGGATGATTCCCCCCTCTCCCCAGCCCTTGTTTTGTGTGTTCCTGCACCTTCTTCCTAGAGTCTAGGCCATAAAAAAAACAAAAGTAAAAACAAAGCCACACACATAAGTATGCAGGCTTACGGTCTGGGCTACGGGAAGACAAAAGACTTGGTTATGACTCTTAGGTCATTTGAAAAGACATCTACTCGTGCTCTGGAAGATTTTTAAATGATTTAGGTCTACAGTATATTCTGCTTAACAGTGAACCGACAGTATCCTTTCTGTTGTTAAAAAAAAGAAAAAAAAGAAAAAAGAAAGAAAAGAAAAAACTGCCAAAGCAGAGCCAATTGGGAGGTTTTCCGCTGACCAAAAAATTAACTTGTCTTCATATACTGTATTTACAAATATAATTTCTAAATGTATTTACAACTTTAGTAGAAATTAGAGGGTAGAGAACTGATTAGAATGAAAATAACTGTTTAGAACCACAAACAGTAAAAGTATAAAAATCTTTGTTTTCACAGTTTGTAAGAACAGGTAAAACCCCTACAGAAAAGGACGCTGTCACTGTCTTCACATTGTCCGTTATGGAAAAGGTAGCTCAAAGAAGAGACTCAATTATGAACAAACCTATATGAATTCAGGATATATTTTACTGTAAAAGATTTCTTCACATATCACTTTTATCTTAATTGATTTTTGCATTTGTTATAAATGAAACATCTAATCTAAAACTGTACAGAAATAGGGACTTTGCTTTCCAAAAAGTCGCTCTAAAGAGTTACACAGCGTACTTCGTAACTTCGGGGAGGGAAGAGCTCTGTTCTGTGGTCATGTTAACCCTCCTGGCACATCCTCATGTGACAAGGCACAAGTGATTGCTACTGCCCGATCTGAATGGAGTAAATCTTTCGCCCGCCACGCACACTGAGAAGCACGACAGTGCGCATGCTCGGAGAGGCTACGCAGCTGTGTGCCGGCCTCGGCGCCGCCCCCTCGAAGTCCCGTGGAACCTTACAGTACTGTGTTATGGCTTGAGAATTCATTCTTAACACTGCTAGCAGTGGAAAGGGTAAAGTGTAGCAACATGAATGGGAGCAAGTGGAACTTGCGAAATGTGGAATTAGGATTATTAGAGAGAAATCCGATCAATTTTCTGCCCCTTTACAGTCCCATTACAATGTTTGAACCTGAACTGTACAATCAAAGCAATGTATATTTTTTTGTCGAAGACAATTTTGGATAAGTCACTCTTTGGTAAACTCAAACCAGTTAAACAAATTTACAAATACAAAGAACTCCATGTAAGTAAGGTTAAGACTGACACGGTGACAAGAACCAGGACATTCAAGGTGCTTGCCCCAAGCGTTTGCCCCTCCTGCCTTGTCTGATGTATCACAGAAGACTCTGGAGACCTAGCGGAAGGCCCCGAGCCTGAGTGAAAAGGAGGTTCATCCCTGAGCCTCACCCCTCACGTCCTCGATTTGGACATTTCTTGTCACAAACTTAATTTTGTATCACAACATAAATTTTTTGCATTTAATTCTTTAAAAAAAAACAAAACAAAACAAAACTTATTCGTGTAAGGAAACAAAATCACAAACGTTTACCTGAAACCCCAGAACATATTTAAGTGGGTAAACACTGGGGGTCCAGCCTCCCCTTGAGGCACGCGGCTTTGACGGGAGTTGAACAAGTGCTTCAGGGAGAGAACAAGCCCCTTACTTAGGCAGTTTGACAGGAAAAGGCATACCATATACCCGATTTAGCAAGAGCTGCTCCTCGGGAGCAGCAGGATTAGAGTGTAATCTGTACGTAGTAACACTGATGTGCAGCACAGTTCACGCGTGAACAGATCCTGTGTGCTAAAGAGACGCCGCTGCACGGCTACCGCCCCCGGGGGCCATCACACACGAGGGCCGGATGGTTTATTTTCTCAAAATAACCCCCCCCAAAACAAATAACAAAAAAAGGACCTCCCCCCAACCCCCACCATTCTTGGTATTTTAAGAGCCAAAAAAGCATGGAAAACCAGCAAACGTCTACTGTTGTATTCCTTGAACTCCTAGCCTCTGAGGTTGCTTTTCTTTCAGGTGGTTTGTGCTGGTCTCCTGTGGGGGACGCACTGGCTGTGAGTTTCAGAGCCAAGGTTCTCGAGCAGAGAGTCTGGAGTGCTGACATCTGACCACAGACGGCCTGCAGCACAAGCTCACCACCAAACTCCTCACAGAATTACTCTCTGTCAGAGGATGAAGTACCAGAGCAATCTTGTGAAGCCTGTTTTGCTTACTAGAAGCACAGGGGTGAACGAAATACAGAACTGAAGACATTTGCTAAAGTACTAATAAAACATTATTCAAATAGGACTCAGGTATGTTTTTATACAGTAATGTGTTTGCCAGCACATGCTTTTGAGGTCTCTTTTCAAGCTCTAAACTCAGAGGAAAAAAATAGTAATTCACTATTACCGTCTGATTTCACATTTTCTACAACTATACTGACCTAAAGGATACATTAACGTAAAGATAGCACCACGTGACCAAAACAATGGTGACACACACAGATTCGGTGACACACAGAGTATCTTAGGGGCTTTTGAACTGGTGGTTTCTTTAAGCAGGAAACACTGAGAGAGTGGGGGAGTCACTGAGGCTCTCGTTAGCACACACAATTCTAAGATAGATATATTGCTTGCAATTCCCATAGAGTATATCTTTACAAAAGTACAAATTCCAAGTTCTGCAGTTTCCCTGGGAACTGCATGTAGAAAAAGCTGCTGTGCACCTGAACTGGCTGTTTGAAAAGAGAAAGAAAAAAAACAAAAACCGAAACCACAACACTGCTTGGAGAATCTTGTAGACAGAACTACAAATCCCTTTCCTTCAGTGCGAGTAGTAACTCATGGTGGAGAGTGATCCCATTTAGTTACCTGGTATGTATGTTTCTACAGTACGGAATGAAGGTAGATTCGTAGGCCAGTAAAAACACTGAAAACCACTGCTCCTTTGGGGTTGGCTAATAAAACACTACAATATGTAAAAAGATCAGCACCACGGGTCATCCAGCTTACCCACTGGACAACTAACAAAAATTCCAAATGGTTTCCAACTAGAGTTGAATACATTTTATGGCATTTGGTTTATGTATTTGTTATGAAGCAGAGCTATGAACACTGTGATTTGCTTTGCTTGCTTTTGGACACAATGATTAATATATATGAAAACCTATTAACATTCTTTTGTAAAGGGAAATAAAGGGGCAAAACCCTAACATATTAGGTAGAGATGAGACAGAGTCAAAAGCCCTGTTCACATTGTATTAAATTATATATTCCTCTTACATTCACCTCAACCGGAATAAAATCAAATTTGAGAATGTATATATACTATAATAATCATTTTATTATATATATATATAAATTGTCTAACTACTCCGTAAAAGTAATTTTTAAATTAGAAAAGTTACCCATTTGTATCAGCTGACGGCATCCTACCTAGTCTCTCTCCATGGAAACGCACTGGTGCCAGTGCAGGGTGGCACCAGCGAGAGAGCAGGCCTCTCGGCAGAGGACGCAGGGTCAACCAGTTGGCATAGCTAAATCCCTGGCATTTTGGATTAATAAGAGTTCAGCCAAAGAGGAATACTGTCAGCCTGTGTTTTCCCTGGATATGATGCCCTTCATGCTTTGAGCTCCTTGGGGGAGGGAGGGCGGAAGAAAGGACAAACACAATGAAGTGTTCCTTCCAGAAACCTTAGAAAAACTGCCAAGAGACCAAGAGATTTCCAGATGGTTGGGAAAACTAAAGATTACAACAAAGCAAATCACAAATATGCATTGATTAATGTGCTTTGTTTGGGTGCACTTCTTTACCATCTTAATCGGGAGCATCAGACACTGTGTGAATTTCCATCCGGGCATCTAGGGCCATCTCTGAGGCCGATGCATCATTTTCTAGTTTCTGTTCCACATACACATCTGTTCTCTCGGGGGACTCTATGCGACTCCTGACTTCGGCGACGCCGGGGTGGTTTTTCCGCAGGTGCTGGTTGAGGGTACCTTGGAAGGGGAAGCACTTGCCACAGATCTCACAGCGGAATGGTTTGTCGTCAGTATGGCCCCGGATGTGGTACTCCAGCTGGTCCTTCCGCGTGTACTTCTTCCCGCAGAACTTGCACACGAAGGGGGTGATTCCCATATGGAGCCGCATGTGCCTGTCAAGGCTTCCCTTCTGGTTGAAGGACTTTCCACAGTAAATACAGATCAGCCTCTCGTTGTACGGGTACCAGTGACCTCGTGCACTCCTCTCCCGGGGGCTGCTCTCGTACCCGGGGTTATTCATCGCAGCCTCGCCGTCAGAACCCTGCACCAAGCCCTGCAGGTCACTGTGCAGGTGGACAGACAAAGCCCGCTTTTGGCGGGCACGCCCGCCTCGGAAACAGCTCAGCATGGACCTGGACGGGCTGGAATTACTCAAACTTCCAAAAGCTTCTGAGACGCTGGCTGGCTGCGAGGCTGCCTGGGAATAGGAATACGCGTGCTGGAGCACAGAACCATAGGAACCCACGTTCACCGCCACGACCTGCTCCCCATCGACCAGCTCCGTGTGGTAGCCATCGTCCCCCAGGGAGGAGCTGTCAGAGCAGCTGGGCCGCTCAGACTTTTCCATCTTCACCTTCACCTCGGCGATCTGGCTCTCCCTCACCAGCAGGTCCCCTTGCTCGTGGTCTCCCTCGATCTGGATCTCGTACTCGGAAACGCTGCCGCTGCTCCCTCGGTCCGAGTGCCCTTCCTCCTGCAGGCGGCTGCGCAGAGCTTTGCTGGGCGTCGTCTCCATCCGCAGGTCGCCACTTGTGGTGGGCTGCCGTACCTGAGAGCAGTATGGAGGGGAGATCTCAACTGGGTTGGCGAAGAAGCTGCCGTCTTTCACTCCATTCCGACTCTCCGGCGTCTCTTCAGCGCCGATGGTCACAGAGTCGACGTCTCCAACACTGATTTTGGAATGGATGCTCTCCAAGATCTGCGTGCACTTGTCGATGACACACTGCATCTGAAGGAAGCTGGCTGCCGTCAGAAAACTGACGACATCCTTCAGCTGCAAGGACATTCTTCCAGTGTAACAAAATGAGAGCAACTGTTCAAACACATTGGGATTTTTAATCACTGATATTGACAAGCCACTCATGGTACTTAATGCTGAATGGTCCCGGAAATATGGGGAGCTGGCGGCAAGGACTGCCTTGTGGGCTCGGAAAGGCTGACCCTGAATGTGGACGATGATGTCACATAGTTTCCCTTGCAGGCGGAGTTCGTTTAGCTGGCTCAGAACGGTGCTGCTGTACTCGGGCACGTCAAACTGAATAAAACTGCTGCTGTCCATTTCTACTGACATGAAGCGTAATCTGCAGAAAGAGAGAGTTTCATAATTTACCAATGACTCCTCACTCGGTACGAGTTGCATAAACACAAGCTTGCAAAAGTAACACCATCACCACTGTAGCTACTGTACCTCCTGGGCTCTGCCTGAGCACACCTCCTCTTACTTATTTTCAGTCTTTCCTGTCTTGGCTAATTCATCTAAAGCCAAATAACCAAATGATCAATTAGCCCAGTGCCCTAACTGCCTAACTTTCATCTTGATCAAAATTAAAACATGTCCCACACATCCATGGAGACCTGTAGTCCTTGACAATTTGGCATGAACCAAATATGCTCATGTACATTTCTGATAGCACCAAATATCAAGGACGTTTTGGAATGGATGAAATGTCTCCATGGACGTTTTGGACAGGACCAGAGGTCCTGCAAAGGTTTTTAGACAGCAGGAGCAAAAGGAGTGATGGACATCACAAGTATACTGTCCTCCACGAGTGCTCACAGAACTGGCACATCTAGTACAGGCTGGTGCCCTTGCCTAGAATCCACAGTACTGAATCACTCAACACTACAAAAGTGTGTATAGCCCTGGCTGCATTCCCTGGCCAAACATAACAAAATTAGATCTAACAATTATATTTCAGTTTTTAAAACTCAACCAATAGAAATGTAAACACCATTTGAACAGTACTGAATCAAAGACAAAATCAAAAGGGAATAAAACTATTTAGAAAACAAGAAAACTCACATCGACTCTGCAGCAAGAAGCGTTTAGGAGTGACGTTTACTTATATCTTCAACTTACTTGAGAATGCATCCAAAAAAAGAGATGGACAGGTAAGTGATAAAGCAAACACAGCAAAATGTTAATAAGTACAGAGTCTAGATGGTAGGTACGCAGGTGTTTACTGTAAATATTCAACTTTTCTGTATGCTTGAAAAATTTTCATAATAAAATGTTGAGGGTTTTGAAGCAATAACAACAAATTTTAACATGGAAAGTCAGTACCTTAATTTTTATCATTAAACAATAAAAATAAATGAAATCACTCATGGGGTTAGTAAAGGAAAAACAAATTAAACCCAAAGAAAGCAAAAAGGTAATTAATACAGAACAGTATATAATCAGAGAAAAAATTTAAATTATCTAAGACAATTTGAAACTAAATCCGAGATTTTTGCAGGAAAGGATCAATTGGTTAATATGACTAAATCACATCATAATTTTTTTTAACCAGAATTTCAGTTGAAATGTATCATTAGTTAAAGAAGGATACGGTGCCCTCATTTATTCTAGATTTATGACTGAAATCAGTACATAACGAACATGTTTTTAGGATAACATAAATTGGCAGAATTAAATAAATAAGAAACAAGCACTAAAGCACAATGATCTTCAGGTCGTTCATACTATTCTAGATGAACGTTAAAACGTTCAAAGCATCTTGGTTCACATGGCATAAAGCTGATACCACAGATGGCAAAGAGCATAAGGAAAATTGTCAACTTTACCTAAGTAAACGGATTTTAAAGTCCTAAAGGAAATTCTAGCAAATATAACCTATTAAAAGAATAATATAGTATGATCAAAAGTAAGGATGGCCGTATGTTAGGAAATATACAAAGAGAATTTGCAAAGTCAATAAGTCAAAGGAGAAAAACCATATGGCCAAATCAATACTATGCCAAAATGCATTTCAGAAAGCTAAATGCCCTTTCAAAGTAAGGAAAAAATACTCAAAAGCTAGGAATAGAACAATATTTTCTTAATAACAGTATCTACTGTAAACCAATGACAACATCATCCTTAAAAAGGAAACGTCACATCTTTATTTCCCACACTGTATTCATTAGAACGAACTTCCAAGAGCTAGCCTCAATATCCCTACCTCCCAGGGATTAAAAAACATATTAGCATAACAACAACCTATCTTAAAAGTCCTGCAGACAAGAATTCTATTTAACTCAACAGTTTGCAAACTCATTTAACCATGAAACTCCTCTCTCAAGGTACACAAATTAATATTCCAAAAAATTAGTGTTCCCTGGTGCACACCCTGATAAACACTTTTGTGAAAGCATTCCTGTCAGTGCCTGGGAAGATACGAGGTTGTCTACCCATCATTCCTCTTACTTAATATTGTTCTAGAAGCTCCAGCCATAGCAAGACAGGAGAAAGTTAAAGCGTACAGCCATTAGATGGGAGGAGGCGAAATTACCATTCAAGGAAGATATGACTGACCATTTACATAGAAAACGTAAGAGAATCACTTAAAAAATCTGTTAGAATCAGGATCTAATAAGTGGAGGGTTTCAAATATTACTGTACACAAAAAACAAGATGAGAAATTACAATAGTAATAGAAACTATAAAATACCTGAGGGATAAACAAAAAATGGTCAGGAATGACAAGAAGAAAACTGTAAGACTTCAATAAGGACAAAAACACGTCTAATAGAAGACACAGATCATGCTTCTGCCAGAAAGATTTGACACTATAAAGATGGATACTTTCCTGCAAATTAATTTATAAATATACTGCAGCCCAGGGCAGCCTGGGTGAGGTGGGTGGGGATGGCAAAAAAAAAAAAAAAAAAAAATTAAAATTGTGCTAGAACATTGCTGTCTAACAGATATACAATGCCAGCTACATATGTAAAGTTTTCTAGCCATTATATTCAAACTAAAAAAATTAATTTTAATATTTTATCAACTCAATATATCTAAAATATTATCAACATATAATCGATATTAAAATGTTGTTTATGTCTTTGAATCTGATGTGTATTTTACACCAACAGTGCATCTCAATGTGAGAGAACCACACTACAACAGCCACATGTGGCTAGCAGCTACCGTACTGGACAGTGCGGACACAATAAAATAAATACTGAAGAAACCTGAGAAAAAGAAAAATGCAGGCAAACATAAAGATATCAAAATGTATGATTAGACTATAATTCATTTGGTAAGTACGGGCTGAGTCTCTGATGTGCCAGGCCCTGGGGATCCAGGAGGACAGCTCTAATTTTCTTGTTAAAAAATGTGGTAAAAGCTATGAGATCTTTCGTAATGGGGAGTGGTGAGAGAAGGCCACTTGAACAAATGCCATTTTGGCTGAGACCTAGAGGCCAGCCGCATGGATGTGGCGGGGAGGGGCCGCAGGGAAACGTCCTGTCTGGCGGACAGAAGGGATCGCGTGTGCACAGATGAGAGCCTGAGTCGGGAAGGGAGGGAATGCTGGGGAGGATCGTGGCACAGCTGGGACAAGGAGCAAGAAGGGAAGAGGCCACCGGGGCTGTCCGGGCAGGTAGAAATCAGACCAGGATGGAACTCGTGGGCCATTTCCAAACAGTGAAAAAGAAAGAATTCTTGAAATAGATGCTGCTTGGATAATACGAATAAGGAATAATAAAGTTAGATCCCTTCTTCACGATGTACCCAAAAATAACTTCTAGAGAAGGCATTTTTAAGCACACAAAGACCAGAAGAATAAACAGGAATTTAACTATAAAAGTAAATGTTTATGTATATAAAAAACCTTTTGGATTATTATGAAAATACAACAAATTATGAAAAATACAACATATGTGGCAGAGACGTATAAAACTCTTACAAATCAATAAAAGTCAAATATAACAATTGAAAAATAGGCAAAGACTATGAACAGAGGCTAAAAAAAAGAAATCAGAATAACCTTTAAACAGAGTTAAATGCTTAACAACTTCATCAACAGACAGAAATAAAAATTAACATGAGACACAATTCTTTCTCAAATTGGCAACAATTCAAAACACAACCCAGTGGGCAGTGTTATAGGGAGAGGGCAGCTCGAATACCCCTGGGAGGCAAGTATAATAAAAGCCTTAAAATGGGCATTTGACTTAGCACTCTAGATCATAAAAAATCACGAATAAAGGCACAATAGTAAAACACTGGAAACAGATGAAATGTCCAGCCAAAAGGGAATTATTAAAGTACGGTATACCTATATGGTAAATATTATTGCCTTTATTAAAATGATATTGAAGAAGAATACAAAGGTAGTTCCAACGATGTAAGCACCATGAGGGCAGAGATTTGTATCTGTTTTCTTAACTATCTGCCAGATTACTGCCTGTCAAATAGAAGAAACTCAGTAAATATTTGCTGAATGAATATTTAATAACAGAGCAAAAAAATCAGGTAGCAGATCAACTGCAAATGAGCATGAGGGATCTTTATGGATAATGGAAATAACTGGTCTAAAACTAGATTATGGAGATAGTTGTACAACTTTATAAATTTACTAAAAATCACTTAAGATAGGTGAATTTTATGATATGTAAGCTATACCTCAATAAAGCTGTTAAAAAATCAGGTCACAATACAATTAGGATATTTCTAAAAGTATGTATGCAAATACATATATTAAATATACACAGAAGTAATACTGAAAGAGTACAAAATGGCACAAATACTTTGGAGGGCATTTTAGTAATATCCACCAAATTATGAGCGCACGTCCCCTATGCCTGAGCAATTTTAGTTCTAGGAATTTACTATGGCATTGTTCATAACAAGGTTCGAAACGAACTATCAGGAGGAGCTTGGTTAATCAATTATGGCATATCCGCACTCAAGACCCCTCTACAACCAGAAGAAATAAATGAGGAAGCTCTTTAGTACTGATATGAAACAATCACCAGGATATATTGCTGACCGAAAACGGTGAGATGCAGAACAGTATATATGCTACATGTATGAAGCAATACGAACACACACGCACATACACACACACCCCAGTGTGTCCATACGTACATATATGGACATGCACAGAACATTTCTGGAAGGATATACTAAGACAACCTCAACTGCCTCTTGCAAGGGGAACGGGGTAGCTGGAAGGCCTAGTCACTTTCAGGGAATGTTTTTAGACCCTTAATATTTCTAAACTATATGAACGTATTACTTATTAAAAATAGGAAACATTTAAAAAATTTAAAGACACCTCATCCAGTTTTTAAAAAATAAGATCATAATAAAACTATTAGGAGCATGAATTTGGAGTCAGATCTGAGTTCAAATGATAACTGCTTTCCACTTGGGCAAGGTACTTTATAACCTTTCCAAGTGTCAGTTTTCTTATCTTTAAAATGGAATAATAACGGTCTTTGCCTCACAGGTTGTTATGTAAGTAGGAAGCACTTTGCATAACGGCTGCTTGGCACATGGTAATCAAGGTTAGCTATTATAGGCTCTTTTTAGGGAGACAGGATGATGTAACAAAGAGAATGGCTTTGAAGTTAGACTTGGACATGTATCCTGGCTCTGCCACTTTCCAATACAAATAATAACAGTCAACATTTAAATAGCTATGTGGCCTTGGACAAGTCAGTTAACTGATTTCCTTATCTAGAAATTCATGCAATGAATGTGCTATAATAGCTTACATGTAATGAGTACTTACCTTGTGCTACACACCTTATATATGTTAACTAATTTGATCCTCTTATGAACTCTGTGAAGGAAACAGTATGATTGCTCCCACTTTATAGATGAAGAAACAGGAAAAGAAGTTAAGACACTTGCCAAAGGCCCACAGCTATTAGATGAACTTGATCTGGCTCTGGAGGTGGTGCTGGATTCTACAGCAGACGGCCTTCCAGAAACACGGACACCACCTGGTGCCTAGCAAATGTCCAAATGTTACCTATTCGTTACAGCATTTTCATGACACAAGAGTCTGTAAATAGTGACTTTTGGAATTAAAGGGCAAAAGGAAGATGGGTTTAGGCTTTTTAAAGGTGCAGAGTCCTGGGCAGAAAGGAAAATAATAAAGCATTTCTGAAAGAGTCCATAAAACTGAGAACAGTTTCCCAACGAGGCTTCCTCCTCCTCTATGTGGCTTTTTACCTTCTTCTCAAAGTAGAGAACCACACTTGAAAGAAAATCACTAAAGAGAAAAAAATGAAAGACCATGATTAACACCTAAGCGAGGGATTCCATTTTTCTGCAAAATGAGAAAGGAGGTGCTTCACTCTCCTTTACGTTCACACCTCCTTTCCGCTGCGACAATGAGATTCAAAGACTCCGGGCCTAAAGCTGTTAACAAGCAACACTCAAGTAAGAGGCTTCTGAAAGACTGACACACGGAATCTGCAGGTAATTTAAGTCCTAGGCACATTACCATGCTAAAGAGAGTAAATGACACAATTAAAAATCACAAGTTCTACACCCAACAATCTGACTTATCAGGTCCAGTGGTTCTGACGTAAAGCAGGTCATACCCTCTTACAGAGACATCAAGTTCAAATATGATCTTCCACGCCTCTGTATCAGCAGTCTCCCCGCATGGGCTACTCGCTGGTTTCCTGTAGGTCTTGATTTCTCTCCTGCATGGAATGTCAGTGGGCCTATACCTAAGTTACACCAATGTTTAATTAATTTATCTTTAAAATAAAATATATGCATGTGGTCAAATTTCAAATCACAGTACAGAAAAATATAGAATAGCAAAATTCTTTCCCGGTTCCTCTTCCCAAAGATAACCACTGGCAAGAGTTTTTAGGTGTTCTTCAGAGGAAACTACAAATATCTATCAGTGTAAACTGTTCTGTACTCTGCTTTTTAAAATGTATTTAATACACCTTAAATTCCTTCCATAGCAGCACAGACTCACCTACCTCATTATCTCTTCTGACTTATTAGTACTCCACGGATGGCTGTGTCACAATGTTCTTAACCAGTCCCCAAGTGATACCAAAGCAGGAAACAATTTAAACAGTCATAGTATTTCCTCCTAGCAGAGGAAGTGCTGGGTTATTTTTCATTTCGATGAATAATGCCAAATTACCTCCCAAAGGGGTAACAAATATCCTTCCACTGACAGCACATGGAAGTGCCCGTTCCTCCCCCCCCCCCCACAACTGCCCACAATGGGTATTAAACTTTCTCACTTTTGCCAAATTGATAGGTTAAAGCCGGTGTCTCATTGTTTTGATGTGCATTTAATTGTAAATGAGGTTGATCATCTTTTTTCATGTTTAATGGCAATTTGTCTAAGTCTGTCTTTGAATTGCCTACTCATATCCTTTGCCCATATTTGCCTTTTTATTGACTTGTCAGAACTCTTCGCAAATTAAGGAAATTAGCCTTTTGTCATATGTGCTGCAAGTACGTATTAGACTTAATTGCAACCACTAAATGGTATGCTGACTGGGAATTTAAGTTATTTTTCTCCATTTATAGGAAATATTCATTCAATTTCAATCTTCTGCATGCACAAAACCAAAGGGAATTCAAAGATGAATAAGAGTCCCAATCTTGCTGTTTGGTACAAGTTAATGCAGATGCCTCCCAACTCAGAGATACGAGAATGGAATTCACTTTTGATAACGCAGAGAAGTGATTTATATTAGCTTTTCATTTAGACTAAGTTTGCAGCTGCTTCAGAAAACAATAATGAATTTGATTATTCCACTCACTAAATACATAAGAATCAATGGTTTTTAATTCAGCAGATTAATCACTGGTCTTTCTGTCATATTAGGCAAAAAATAAGTGTATCTAAGCTATTTTTCTTCAATTGCATTAATACTTACTTTAAGAATACTTATTTTGTTTTTGTTTGTAAAAACTACACCTTGGATAAAACCGTGAAATACTTCTTTTAAAAAACATACACAGACAGGACTTAGTTGAACCATCTGTTGGGAAGTTCAAAATTGTCAGCTCCTCCACTTCCTCGTAGTCCGCTTCTGCTCACTCAGCCAATGGACAAGCGTCTTGCTCTTCCAATTTCTTTAATTTGAGAATACTTTAACACCCCTGGATGTGGCTTTCGCCTCACACACAGCCATGGTCAGCTGATAAGATTGCCACCACTGGTCTCGACAGTGGGTTCTGAGAAGGAACACCTCTGCCGTGGGCAGTCTGGACATTTGTCCACGTGTCCAGCCACTGCCACACTAGCTGTATAGCAATTGTAAAATGGGATTACTGCCACCTCTCACCACACTCTTTAGCTTTTCCTTTCCCCCTTACCTGGGGACGTCCAACATCATCATCAATGACCAACATTTACTGACTGCTTGCTACGTGCCAGGAATGTCGGAAAGGCATCTCTGCGTTATTCCACTGGATCCTCGTGCCCGTCTCCCAGCAGGCAGGCACTATTACTCTCACTTCAGCAAAAAGGAAACTGAGGCTCCAAGAGGCTAACTTTCCCAGGACTGTTCCAAAGTCTGCCCACCTCGAACCCCTGTGCAATAAGCCCTTACCCCTGCTTCATTTGCCCAAGGGGGAGGGGAGGATCAGCAGAAGGAGGCAGGAAGAGCTGAGGAAAAGGCAGGATGAAAAGAAAGCCTGCCTTAGGTTACACTCCTTTCTGAGGGTGGTGGCCAGAAAAAGGGATAAGTACAGGTGGCAAAAACCCCATTGCTGCCCAGGGCCCCTACTTTTTCCTCTGTGAGTGCTTTTTAAGTAATATCCATCAAAATGACAAATGCACATCCCCTGTGACCAAGCAACTTCAGCTCTAAAAATTTACTACAGCACCCTCTTTCTAGAATAAAATCTCCCTCTATTCTAGATTAAAATCACCAGTAGAGGTAAGGACAAAGGTTAGAAAATAAGTACCAGGTGAGACCCTCCCACTGAAGTGTATTATGTCTTCCACATCCACAGCTTTTATCCCCCTTTCTCCCTCGGAGCTCCTAAACCTGGCTGATTTTACCTGATTTAGAGCTAACTTTATATGCTGAAGCCTCAACTAATTAGAAACCACTGATCTAGGGCTCAAGTAACTGGTCCTTTTGATGTCTGAAGGTGAAAGTCACAGACAGCAGAAGCTGCCAAGAAGACACAGGTTCAGCCCAAGTTCAACAGAATTCAAAGCAGCACTGGGACTGGTGTTCAAAAAGCAAGAGCAGACCGTGAGGGTCTCTCCAGGACTGACCAAGCACCGAGGACAGCAGTGCGGCCAGCGCAGGCCGGGGCAAGACAGAACCACGAGGAGTGGAGAACAAGCTGGTTCGGGAAGAAAATGGACCCACACTGCGGAGTGAAGGCAGACTGGGCTACGGGAGGAGACAGGCCACTTAACACAGTGAGGCACTGTTGGCATAAGCCACAGTGGAAAGTGGTACTGTCCTGTAAATTACCATACAAGCCAGCCTGGGACAGTCCTCCCACAGACCTGGAGTAAAAACTGAAGGAGGGGGTCCTAGAGACAAACACGCACACAGGCTACGAAAAGAAAACCAAAATCTGATGCCGGACCACAGGACGACAGGCTAAGTAAAGCTGCTGGAAAGCTTTTAAGATCACCCCCAAAAGAGTACAGACTGTATCACCGCAACCCTAGGAGATGCTTTAGACAGGGAAACCACAACCCATCAGATCCTGAGAGGTGAACAGGTCCCGGTTAATCGACACTCGGCTCTTCCTTCCGCCCCGCTCCTCCCACTGAGTTTTGAGCAAAAGAGGAGGAAAGGCTTTCCTCATGACTAAAGGCATGTGAATAATTTAAAAAAAAAATGAGATACCATTTGTAACCCATCAGACTTGTGCACATTGTAAAAGGGCTGGCAAGCATAATTCTGAGGGATAATCTGGTAATATCGATCAAAATGTAAAAGGCATTTATCATTTGGTCCACAATTAATTGTAGGAATTGAGCCCACAAATATACAGTACTTACAAAAGTTTAAGATATATGTAATGAGGGTGACCACTGAGCATTTTTATTTGCTATAGCAAACAAAAAAGGGCAGGGAGGAGGGGAATAACCTCAAAATCCACAAGAGACTGGTTCCAAAAAGCACAATCAATAATGAAACACTACATAGCCAAGGAAACAGCTCTAATATTTAGCCAGAACCAGCAAAATAGAGAACAATATGTGTATATATATGTGATTCCCTTCATGTACCGTCCTTAAAGAATAAATATATGCTGCTGTAGCCATTCTGGAAGGGATCACGTGAAACTGGAGAGAGGAAAGAGAAACAGACTTTGTATTTTTGAATTTTTTTTATTAAATAGCTGTATTATTCTTGCTAAAAGTTTTTTTTCCTAAGACCTGTTATAGGATTTTACCGAAAAATATATACTTTTTAAAATCAAACAATCTAGAGAAAGGCTGCAAATGGATAATTACTGCATCAAGCAATCATGGAGGCAGAAACGAAGAACTGATAGAATAAGACTGATTACTTTTGACCAAAAAGAGACTTTTAAAAAGGAAACAGAATAAAGAAAAACTTCACAGTGGAAGTAATATTTGAACAGGATTTTGCATTTCAAATGGAACAGAAAGAACACTCCAGACGGAAGGAATGGCAAGAGCAGAGAACAGCAGAGTGAAAATGTACGGTGTCTGGGGTAGCAGCCGCGGCCCAGGTACAAGGGTGACATGGAAAAGAGGAGTACCACATTTGGAATGCGGAGGACCTTGAACACTAGATTAGAAAACTCAAGCCAAACCTGCAGCAACCAATCTGAACGTGGGTCCAGACAAGGACTCGACAGGGCTTGGAGACTGAGGGATGCTCTTCATTCTCAGAGGCAAGTCAGTTCAGCCTCAGACAAGCTTGAGTTTAGGGCATCTGGGTAGTGCTGACCAGTAAGCAGCGGGAAGTACGGGGCTAGAGCTGCAGAGAAACACCATACCTGGAGACACCAGGGGGGAGTAACCAAAAACTACTGAATGAGGATGGATGTGGTAAGAAGAGGTTACTCAAAAGAAAAGACAGAAAAAAAGAGCTGAGAACAGGAAAGTCATTTGCTCCTGTAAGAAGTGCTGTAATATGATATCTCATGAAAAAGGTAACAGCCACACCTAGCCCTCTCCTTAGCACATTATTTCAATGAAGAGTAAAATTCTGCATCATGCATTCTGTTAAGCTGCAAGGAAACTGTATAATGAAAACCAAAACCAGTGACATCTTCTCACACTGCTGACCCATTTTCAAGAGAACCTAAAGATGTGAAAGGACACTTAAATGTCATCTGGGCAAAACACCCACATGGGCCCTGAAATCCCCTCACCAACATTCTTGGGTAAAGCCCTGGGGCCATTTCCCATAATGCCAACCAGAACGAATGTGCACAACCTAAGCAATTAGAGATGGGCTGATTTTGAGGGCCTCCCGTGATTAGAGATGGGCTGATTTTCGGGGCCTCCCGTGCTGCTGAGTTCTCACACTCTCGGTGGCGAGCTGAGAGTAGGGACTGTGTGCCCCGAGCCCAGCACTGCGCCTGGCAGAGAGAGGCTCTTAACATGTCAACTGATGCGACCTAAATCAAGGTAGTGGCTCAAAATCCATGACTGCCACCACAGCTGCACCCTTCAGCTTTCAACTTTTCCTGCTGAAGACCAGAGACACGTAGGACCATCTCTGCCCCCAGACACAATCTAGCAAGGTGGCTCATGTCCCGCCAGCCCATCTACACTCTAATACGCTCCGCTTCACTTAAAAGTACCCAGTGATACATCCAAGAAAGGAAAGCAGGGTTATACATTTAGAAGTTGTTTTAGGCACCAGGAGGTACCCATTATTCTCAGTCAAGATGCCCATGATTCCAAACCCAGACATGCACCTGCTGGCTTCAGTCACTTGCTGATACCGGAGACGCAACTCAAACAAGGCTTTCCTCGTTCAGGCACCTCCATCAGGCACAAAAGACCCGAATATCCCCAATTTCTGTTCTCATACAAAAAGTCATTTAAAAGACCGCAGATGGAAGCAGTAGAGAGGACAGGCCTGGGAACGAAGGTGACAACAATATAAAAAGAACTTTTCTAGGTATTTCTGTCTGGGTCTAGATCAAAACTAAAATCGAGTTGTCACAAATTATAATCTAATCCTTTAGAAAGTAGCAGCCGGATGACACCAGGGCTGCAAGAGACATTCTGGGGCTGTTGAAACCCCAGGCAAGAAAAAAATAAATAAAATGGCATTCCGTGATGGGTATTCATGAGGCACTCATCCTAATTTAAAAGAAAACAAGTCTAGAGTTCTTACTGCATTAATTCATGTGAGCCTGAAAGAACATTTTTATCCAAACTGTTAGATTTCCTACCAAGGCGTTAACATTCTCCAAGTCTGCTCAGATACACTAATTCTGAGAGTGCGGTTTGATCTGACAGTGAGGTTTGTCTTCCAGTCAATGCAAACATCAGAAGCTTCTTCTGAGCTTTCCTAGCAGGGCAGGAGCCGTCTCTTTAACCTTACCGGCAACGTGCAAAAGCCAAGAGTCACCAGCTCCCACTGTGTACCGTATGCTAAGTAAGCTCTGGACCTGCTCACTGAATCTCATGACACCTTCATGGAGACTGCTACCACCCCATTCCACAGATAAGAAAACTCAGAGCCTGAGGACCTTTCCCGCGGTCACTAAGACTGGCTGAGTCAGGGTCTGAACCAAGATTTGCTTACTGCTGGCAGTTCAGGGGGCAGTGGACCTGGAAAATACAAAAGTTCCACCTCTAATGACAAAAGGATTAGAAAAGCTCACCTGGAATGGCCTTTTTCCATGAAGTTTTCCACGCCGTCAATATCAGCCAGAAAACAACCATTAGAAATTAAACTATTCAGTTGATGACTTAAGCTAAGCTAAATTGAACAGTCTGTCAGTTACAAAATATTAAGTGGACACAATTAAGAAGTTTGAGAAACATTAAGCAGAATTTAAGCTAAAGTAACATGAAAATTAATAGAAAATAAGACAGAATGATGGATTTCTAGATCCACGTATTGACATTTTTGACAAGTGCCTGAGCTGGAAAGGTAGAAGCAGGATCCAGAGACATGCAGAAATCCACAACTCAGTAAACACTGAGGTTCCGCAGCCTATCATTTCTCCACACTGATATATTTACACCTAATATTAATAATAATGAGGAATACTGAAGAATTACTAGGTGCTGCAAATTTTACTACCTCCTTCACATACTTTTTTCTTTTAAAAACTCATAGCAACCCTATGAAGTGGATTTTATCCCCACACTACAGAGGAGAACACAGACTCAGAGACATTATATAAACTGCACAAGTTCACAGAGGTAGTGAGCAGCCTTGCTGGGATTCAAACCCAGCCTGTGTGACAAACCCAGGCCTGTCTGATTCCAGAGCTGATGGTCTTTCTTTTCCCACAGCCTCTATTCGAAGAATTACATGATCTTTTTTCTTTTCCTATAATCAAGAGTAAACATTTTAAGGTTTCAAATATTCGTTGTATGATATCAGCACCCTAAGAATGAGAACTGAAAACATCCACCTTGAATGGCAGCATTAGACATAAGTGATATATGACAGAGAAGCTGATAATAACAGAATCTCCTTTAAAAAGAGGGAAGGCGATTTTTTTTAAAAAAAGTTGTTTATCAGCAAAAATCAAGAAGTATTTGAGTGCCTATTATAAAACTCCAGCTACAGTATTAGACATTACAAGGGCTCAAAGAGATGTGTTAAGGCACAATGCCCTCAAAAAACTCCCACTCCAGCTGGGACAAGAACAAGTTCAATAACCAAGGAACAAGTGCTGAATCCTGTGCTTTAGCTTCGGAGCGCCACAAAGGCATGGGGGTAGGGCAGTCAGGGAACACCCTCTGGAGGAAGTATATCTTCAGCAGGGGCTTGAAGGAAGTGAAATGGAGAATTTACACACAGAAGAAAAAGGAGGCCAGCACTTCAGAAGGGGAAACAACAGGAGCAAAACCCTAGAGGCAGTCAAACTCGATTCCAAAGGGGACAGGCTGGGAGGAGAATAAGGCAGGGAATAAGGTTCAGGTAGGTGAGGAGGGGCCAAACCAAGGACAGCCTTGAAAAGACAGGGTGGGCAATGGCTGGACACAACGTGACAGGCAAGAGGCCTCTACTGATCTTTGAAGGGTGATATAAATGCCATGGCCTCTTGGCTAATCTAGCCATTAAGCTCTCTGTTCCTCTCCTGCAAAATGATCAAGAACCAACCCGTCTCCCGCCCTCACCATTGCCTTTGGAATAGTTTCAACTTTGGCCTAGTGTTCAAGTTCCTTCAGGAACTAGCTCAACCAATCTTTCCAACTGTTCCCTTCCTATATGAGCCTTTCTCTACAAGGAGACTGGTCTATTCACTAACTCCGCAAGATCACTGGGCTTGATTCCTCTTTTCCTATCTGAATCCTACTCACCCCTTTAACAGCCAGCTCAACCCCCACCCCTAAGCCTTCCCTGATCACTTGGCCTATAATGACCTCCACCTCTTCTTCCTGTTAATTCTACAGCATACAGCCCTGTCTAATCAATCAATTACCTTTTCACAGGTAAGTCTCAGCACCCAGTGTAAGGCTGCTCCGAGACTGTGTGTCTTCTACTTTCCCCCATCACATGGAACAGCATCTTGACATTTAATAAGCAAGCAAACACACAACTCTTTTTTTGACTTCCTATATTAAGTTTGGCATTAGCATAAAGGAAGGATGGGGGAGGTGAGGGGGGAACTTCTGAAGTCAGAGACCAGCTAAGAAGCTGTTGCAATAATCCAGATGTGAAGCAAAGAGGGCCTGAACTAGGGAACAAAGAGAAAATAGGCAAATATAAACAACAAAAAAATTGTGCATGCAAAAACTCGGCGGGATGAGATTGACTACACTATGAACAAAAGCAAAGGATGAATTATGATTAGGGTAAGGTTCAGAAACACTTCTTGGAATCATTTTAAAGCCTGTCTGAAACCCAGTGTGTTAAGTGGCCAAAAAGTCCATATTTGCAAAAACTGTTCAGTGAAACTGTCCCGTATCTTGAACCCGGCACAGCCCTTCCAATTTCAGACAACAGAATGGTAGACCTGGAGAGGTCTTTAGAAAGCTAATCTAACACTCCACTGAACAGATGGGGGAAACTGAGGCCCATCGTGGAAGAGACGTGCTGAAAGTCTCAAAACTGAGACTACCGGACTACTGTCGCCCTAAAGCACAGTCGCCTAGCCCAGAAAGGCGCTTTACACCCGCAGGTCAGCCCAGCCTTCCGTAACGGCAGGACCGACTGAAGGCGAGAGTGACCATGGAGACGTCCAGGGCCAAGCATGACGCGTCGCCGCCTGTTTACCTGGAGAAAGGCGCTGGTGTGGGGTAGGGGCTCGGTTGCAGCCACCCGCAGGGCCGACCCCATGGCTCGGCTCTGTTATCCAGGGGTTTCTACCATCCGACCTCCCGGTACAAAGGGGGAGCGCCCCGACGGGCAAAGGGGCCGGAAACGGGGGATCCCCAAACGCCCGGGGCAAAGGCTAGAGCACTCGGGGCAGCTGACCGAGCGCGACCCTCTGCCCCGCCAGAAGCGCCCGGACACCGGGCCGAGCACGGTTGGCCCCTCGGGCGCGCGCGCCTGGCCCGAGCAGGTGCCCAAGGGCCTCCCGACCCCGCCCGGCCTCGGCTCCAGCCCGCGCCGCCCGCCAGCCCGCGGGACTGACCAGGCGCGGAGGCTCCCGCCCCGCCGCGCCCAGAGGGAGCCGGACAGCGGCCGGGGATTGCCCCCGGTCCCGCCGGCTCCGCCCGCGCCTCTCCCGCCGCACGTCGTCCCCGTCCAGCGCACCTCACCTGCCGAGAGCGCCGCGCTCACATCGCCCGCCCGCGGCGCTCCCTCCGCCGCCGCCGGCGCCAGGCCCGTCCCCGCCGCTCCGGCTGCCGCCCCAGCCCGCGCCCCCCGCCCCCGGAAGCGCTTCTAGGCCCCGCCCCCCAAGCGCCAGCACTTCCGGGCAGGCGCGGACCGGGAAAGCGACGCTTCAGATCTGGCCAGTCGCGGGAGTTCTGAGTCCCGAATTCCGCTCCGAGAGCGTCCCAGAGCCTGGCTGCGGAAGATCCGGAGAGCGGCAGCCTTGGTCCCGATTCCGGGAGGGAGCGGCGACGGCTCTGCTCTCCAAGCCTCCCGCCCGTGTTCTCGTCAGCGCCCCCTGCTGGCGGGAGGAGGACTCCGCAGCGGGGCGCGCCCCGGGGCTCCCGGAGCGGAATCCGTGAGAGGTCAGGACCCTCGACCCGCCCTCACCTGGGGCCTGTGCCCAAACCCCGCTCGGCCCTCCCCTTCTGACACCCTCGCTCTCACAGCCCTTCCGGCTCCTGCCCCTCACGGAGCTGCGTTTAGAGGAGCAGTTGAAGGCAGTAAAGTGTAGTAGTTAAGATGACGGGTCACTTAACGTAGGACCTCGGGCATATTTCCTCTCCCTCGAAACGGAGACTAAAATTCCGAACTTGAGGTTATAAAACCCTTGACACAGAGCAGGCCTCAAAAAATATGCATTGCCAGATTCTTGGAGGCACCCCAATCTTGACGCGGGTGAGAGTGGGAGCATTTTATTCTCCGCTTCTGAATTTAACACCCTTTAAAGAGCTTCCCTTTGCATGTTGGTGAACTCCTGAGTAGTTGGCAGAGGTCTATATTTTTCTGACTGTAATACAAATAAACTAGGAGTCGAAAGATAACCAGCTCCTGGTCAGGATATAAAGCTGAGACTTCCCGATGCTCCCTCATCCTTTGCAAGCAAGAGCTCTCCAGGATCCGTCCAGTAGCCATCTTCCAGTAACCACAGCTACCCCTTGTTAAACACTGTGCAGGGCACTCTGTAGACACTTTATAGACAGGCCCTCCTTTCATACGCGACCCCAGGAGGTAGCCATCTATTATTATCCCCCTTTTATCCAGGAGAGAACTGAGCCTCAGAGAGTAAATGACATATGTAAAGTCACACAGCTAAATGACAGGATAAGCTCCCCTGTGTCTCTGACTCCAGACAGGAACTTCTTATGGCAACAATATTCCAAACACAGAATTTTAGGTAACCAGCGTCTCTAACTGCAGGCACCTAGACAGACAATCTCACTCTCATTACTATTCATCTTGAGCTGTTTCCCTGAGATCTGTCCACAAGAGCGAGCCCAGGGAACCCAAGGTCATAGGAATGCATCATCTTGTCCATCCAGGTTCCCTCAGGACCACTGGGCTGACTCACGCGCCCACATGAGTGAGTTCCTGTGAACTTATAGACCAGTGGCAGACCTCACTATTTTGATTTTTGCTAAATTTGTTGGTAAATCAGGGTCTTTCTGGCTGTAATAAGGTATTCGCATGTCCTTAAGGACTATACACACCGAAATGTTCCTAAGTATTTATCTTTTGTGCCAAGTGTCCCAAGGTTATTGGTCATCTGTCCATTGGACATTGGATATTTCCCTCCTAGATTTATATTTATTCTCCCATCTAATTGGGCTATGAAACTCATATTTTCCAGTCCCCTGCTCTTGTTGTTTAGGGATTATGTGTCAAAAAAAAAAAAAAAAAAAATCCCAATCAATTTATTTTAGTTAGAAAATTGTCCCTTCTCCAAAGATTGGGGTGCATATGTTTCTGGTTTCCCATAATCTTTGTGGCATTTTAAATGGTTTAGCCTATTTGAAGTCAAGGAGAGTCCAGAGGGTAATGTATGGGCCTCATTTTAATTTATTCCACAGTTATCCAATTTCCCCAGCACTGTTTATGAAATGATCAAATACATTTCCTCAGTCTGGGGTTAATTTCAATCCAGTCAAGGAGGGGTTTTGCCATAATGAGGGTCAGCATTAGTGACAGTGACAGCTGGTGTTCCTCCTCTTCTTCTTCATAGGCACATGGTTAAAACACACCACCCAGCTTCCCCCCACCCCATGTCACATGGTAACTGAGATAGTGTGTGAAGTGCCTATAAAGTGAATTCCCTTCCTCTCCTCTCCTCTTCTTCCCTTCCGAGGACAGATGTGGCCTGAATCGCCATTTCTCATCTATTCCAGTTCCCTGAGCTCTTGGAGAATCAAGATAGCCAGGTTATCTGATCCCAGCCTCTCCTGCACAGGAGACCCTTCCTGCCAGAGTCAGGCTGTGCTACCTGGCTCTGGCCCGCTTTGAAATCCCCAGTTTGGCAAAACTCATTGTCTGTGTTGGCGCCTGTCGGAGTCTACAGGACACATGTAAGTCGTGTCCCTTAAATGAAACGATATGAATTATTTGGGGTTTCCTCACTCCTGCTCCCCTCACCAGGACTCACTGGATGGGTCCCTTCCACCTGCCTCACCACTTGAATAGTTCTGAGCCAGCAGGGGGAGGCTTTTTCTCCAAACAGCCCCAAGATGACCACTGACTTCTAGAACATCCCAGTGGGTTGGGGTTCCTTCTACCAGGCCACCTCTGCATCACAGAGATACATAGTCTCCGTTCCCACATCCAGTGAGTGGGCAATGAGTGCTGTGGCTTAGAGTTCAGCAGACCCAAGTCTCAGTACCCCCCACACTCCCAGCCACACACAAGCCCCTAGATCTGATGTGGGGAAGGCACTCACACCGCGAGCGGCACTCACACCACGAGTGTTGGCCTCCTCGCCTGTGTAAAGAAGGTGATGGCACCTACCTCGGTGGGTAGATAACATAATGTGTACAGCATGGCGCACTCAATAATAATTCTTGGTCAGAAAGGAAGCAAAGGAGGAAGGATGGCTTTGAGACCCCCACCCATTTCCATGAAGCTTTTTCTCACTTCCTGGAAAGACAGCTTCCTCTCTCCTCTCTTCCTGTCTCACCTGTCCAGCTTCTGGGTGGGTCTGGCTACCCCGCTGACGTAATCCCTGCCGACAACCACTGGGCCCAGCTGTGCTGACCCTAAGTCCTTCCCCACTATCATTTTCTTCCTGGTCTCCTCTCTCCCAGTGTCTTGCTGATTCTCCGGCACTGCCCCTTGTAATGGGCTCTGCTGGCACTCTCTACATCTCCTTTGTAGTAACCACAATGGTAATTAATTACCTGTACAATTATGAGTTTAACATCTGTGTTCCCCGTCACTCACCTGTAAAGTCCATGAGAATGAGACCTGTCTGACTTCTTTCCTGCTGTTTCTCCAGTGCTTGGTATTCAATAAATGTTTGTTGAATTAATAGATAATGAGCGGTTACCTGTTTTTGTTTCTAAGACTATGTTCCTTGAGGGCAAGGGCTGTCTAATGCATTTCCTCTGCACCCTGCAGAGAACCTGGTACTGAATGGGCAGCAACAAATATTTGCTGAGTGAAACGAAGAACGAACAAATGAATGAACGAACGGAGAATGAACCCCCATTTCTCTTCCCCTTCTACCTGCATCACACCTGACAACCGAGTCTCCCCATCTGTATAAATGGCCTCTTGGTCCTGACTAGCTCCTAATGTGCAGCTTCCCTTGACCTATAAGGATGATAGGTGAGAAGAGAAAGGCCTTCCATATTGGTAAAGAATTCTCATTGGAAAAATAAGGTTTTCAGGACACTCGCATGGGTCCTCTCTACCACAGTTCCCACAGAGGACATACCAACATGGTCAAAAAGGATGGCTACATTCCAGGAGAGAGCACACAAATACACACAGGACCACTTTTTTGGCCCAGCGCATTTCCCAATTTTCATCCGAGCCATTAATTGCAACGTTTTCTACTCACACTCATATATACTATGGTAGGTGGTGTTGCATGGTTAAGAGAATGAGGAGTTCTTAAGAGTTGGTGTGCGTGAATCACTTATTCTTTTTTCCTTTGTCTTACTCATCTGAAAATGGGACCAAATATTACTGAATTTCCTCTTTTAATAAAGGATGCCTTCTTGTTCACATTTAAACATTCTTGGAATCAGAAGACATCTTACAATCAATGGGTATATTTAATCTGGTTGGTTTTTTTTTTTTTTTTTTTGGCCCCAAACACGGTCAATAAATCCAGGGTATATCTCAGAATCAATGAAATGGCATTCTTGAAAGCTATGTCTTAAGGGGGAATGCTGTAACTCATACTTTCTCACAGGCAGATGTCTGACTAAAGTCGGTAAACTGAAGACATCTGCAAAGATCTAGCCTGGTTTAAAAGGGTGACTTCGTGCTCCAAGTGTTATAAACCAGGCGTAAACCCGCCGGGCACGCCTTGGATTTCAATGGAGTGAGCAAACTGCGCATGAAGTGTTCACGCCCGCCACATGTGTTTAATGTAAAGCCAACATCCTGTCCGTCAAACGTTAGACCAGAAACATGACTTGCCTTTGCTCAGGAGTCAGAGGGCTTTGCAGGATGACTTTGATGACCAAGATTCTTTTAAAAAAGATGCCTGGGGAGAGGGAATCTTTTCCCCCCCGTGAGTAGATTTCCCTAGAGCAAATAGTTCCATTGACCTTAGACATGACTTTAGCACTTTCTTGGGTTGAAAGCTGTTTAAAAATAAAAATCATGGCATTTGATTGTTTGAGGGCCTCACTAAAGATTTTAAAGCTGAGGATCTGAGCACGAAGTATCTCTTTAATCTCTTTTTTTCCTGCTAGTCCTTTAGTCTTTCCCTCCTGATGTCAGAATCGGAATGGAGGGGAGCCCTGTGGAAGCAGAATTCCCCGGGGGCTGTGAGATGGTCTCCGGCATCGTGGAGGATTATTTTTAATCAGCTTTACGTAATGAAGTATGATGAGTTTTGAGCAATGTAGACATTTGTTCACTGCCACCATCACCTTTGCTCTTTTGACTATTGCTGGGTGTGAAGGTGCTCATCGTCCGGGTTTTGCTCCTGCCCCCTGGAGTCCCTGTGCACCTCGCCTGGCTTGTCCACCCTGCAGAAGTCAGTGACTGAGGGAGTCCTCACAGGAGAGGCAAGATCACCAGGCTCAGTGCTGATCGGCTGGGCTGTGGAGGCACACGAGGCCTGAGAGAGCCCTGTCACAATAGTACGCTTGCATGCTTTTATTCATTCGACAAGTATTTTTGAGTGCTAATTAAGTGCCAAGCATTTCTCTAGGTGCTGGGATAGAGCAGTGGGCAGAAAAACAAAATCAACGCCCTTCAGGACCATACACTTTGTTAGGGGACACAGAGGCATAAACTAACACATGTCACGTGTTAGATGGGGAACAGGGCTATGGAAAAATAAACAGGGAAGGGGAGAGAAGACAACGCATCGCCCAGTGGCAGAGTTTTATACCTGTCTGAAATTCTTTTCTTACTTCCATATCAAACAAGAGGATGCTCACAGCTGCAGGCTGAGGAGGGGCTCGTGGCACCTGCCTTCCTGACCGTGGCCTTCTTCCTTCCTGTTGACATCGAGCTGAGGTTTGCCCAAACCCTGTGTTCTTGCCCTGCTCCTGATCAGTCCTCTTCTGCTGGGCTCCTCCAGGATCTGCTCCTCCTTAGCTCCTGTGTCCCCTCTGTCCCCGTCCTCAGTTCCATAGTCCTGTCCACCATCTCTGGCCCAGAACTAGGCTGGCTTCGTGTTCAGATTCAGTGCTCCCACCATTACTAGGCATTCTTTCACCACATTTCCCAGATTGGGCCACATGGTAAAAACCATGAGACCCTGGGCACGTTCACCGGACTCTCTGAACCTTGGTTTTCTCATCCGTAAAATGGGCATGGCAAGAGTACCTGCCCCAGATGGTTTTTACGAGGACCTCATGAGATTACAGAGGTAAAGTGGGTTGCAGAACCTGGCATTTAGTGGGTGCTGAAGCACCGGCAGCTGTTAACACAGGAGGGACTGAGCTCCTGGAAGCTGGGCAGGGGGCAGCTCTGGGTGGAGGTGCGTGAACCCCGGCTGTGTCTCTCCCTCCCCTCCCCCACCCAACACTGTCATTCTGGCTCCCCTTTCATCAGGGAGCTTAACTCCATGGAATCTTTGCCTCTGGCCACTTAATGAGAAAAACTTTTCAACTCATCACCCCCTCCCTCCGTCCCACTTCTCCTTGCCTGAAGAACAGTCTGTTCAAAGGGGAAGATGCCTCCCTTGTCAGTCAAGACTCAAGAACACGGGCCATCTTGGCCCTTGATTTCTAGAGCCCTGGTCTGTAAGACATCGTTCTTCTCCTCTCTGAAAATGAGTAGCCTTTCAGAACACCCAGAAACCTCGGCACTCCTCGCCAACCCACTCCGTGGGTGAAACTCGTCCAGGGTGCTCCTTTGCACTGAGAGAATCTCAGTATCTCTGTGAGGGTCCCTTCCTGGCCGAAACCAAAGCATGCTTGCTACTTCCCAGCATGGAAGCCTGGCTGAGCCAGCAATTTACACTGTGACACTTCTTATTTTTTAAGCTGCCCCCAGTTCTCACAAAGACATTCAGACAAGTGAGTAACCTCTACTGTTCTCCTCTTCCTTTAAGCTTCTTCTTGCTTCCTTTTCCTTGAGCTGCCACGGCTTCTTAGGAAGACCTTTTAGTCCTGAAGTCTCATTGGGGGGTGGCTCGACTTTGAGTCAAGCACTAAATTACAACATGGTGTCCGTGGTCAAAACACACTGAACAAAGTTCAGATGCTTAACCTCTCTGAACTTCTGTTTCCTCATCTAGAAAATGGAGATAGTAGTGTTCTAATCCCAAAGGCTTATCGGGAGTAGTATAATAAGATGAGATACTTTACGAAAGTGCCTCATGTATGATAGACACGCAAAAACAAAAACAAAACAAAACAAAAGCAGTAGATCGTATGTTCACATTGCGGTTTGTCAGGATGAGTCTTTTTTCGTGCCGAGGCTTCTCTTTCATGGCCAGTTCCCTGGGAGCTATCATGCGGAGCCCTGGGCATCTTCTGACTTGTCTGTCAGGCACAAGCAGCTTAACACAGGGACCCTGTGTAGCTCTCTCACAATTCTTAGAAGTTACCAGCGTTTCCTGTTGTCAGGGCTTCCTGTGACTTGAGAGCAGGGACTCTGTCTTGCTCTTCACTGTGGTCCCTGTGCCTGGCACCAAGTGGGGCACAAGGCAAGTGCTCAGTAACGTTTTAAAAAAAGGAACAAAGGAAGGACAAAAAGCGGTCAGGCTCCAGCTGGCTCCTGCTAGAATGAGATGGCTCAGAACTAGGGCATAGATTCCCAGAGCCCTCCTGAGTGGGCAGCATTCTAGCTGCCCTGCCAGGAGGCAGACCACCCCCTACCACGCCAGCCTTCCTCCGTCCTCACTCCAATTTCCTCTCACAACTGCGGCTCACCCCGCCTTTCTACAGAGCTGAGAAACAGGCAGAGTTTACCCCTAAGAAATAAGCAACGACGATGCCCGGGGTGCTAAGGGCAGTGAGTACCTGAATTCTCTCTCCCAGAGTCCACGATCACCTACAACAACCTCTCTTCTGTCAACACATCAACAATCTTGCACCAACAAGGTGTTCCTGAAACCCACCCATGGGACTGCCATTCCTTGCAGTTAAATGTGTGGAACTCTTCCTTGAGTTATGCTGATCCTCCAGCTTTCAGATCCCTCTCCAGCTAAACTTCTTCTTGAACCCTAAAGCACACTCCAAAGACAGTTTCGGGAGACCCAGAAGCTCAGACGAAAGAATCAGAGGGAAAAGCGAAAGCACGGCCCTTTTCTTTGCTCAATAGAAGGCAAGGCATATTGTTGGCCCAGGAACCTCTCCAAATACTCATTCTTTTCCTTACTTGTGTCACATTCCTGTGGATGGGAATGCTGTTTCTAGCAGGACGAGGACATGTATGACAATCTCATTCAGAACTGCGTTGGTCTGCTGTGGAGTATGTTGTTCTGATGGAGTTTGAGCTGCAGCTTTGGGGACCATCCCATTTAAAGAACGAATGAATTAAAAATGAGCATGGGGAACTACGATGACTTACAACGACATGGATTAAAGCTCAGGAACATTGAGCAAAAGAAGCGAGACACGAGAGTATGTGCTGTATGATCCCATTTACATAAAGTTCAAAGACAGGCAAAATTAATCTACAGTGCGACCAGTCAGTCAGGATAGGTTACTCTTGGAAAGAGCAATGAGGGGACTGTCGAGCCCCATGTTTTTTTGATCTGGCACTGGTGACATAGGTGCATTCATTTTATGAAAATTCACTGAGCTGTACATTTGTGATTTGTGCTTTTTTATGCTTGATCACACTTCGGTTACAAAAAAAAAAAAAAAAAAAAAATGTGTACATGGCCAGCAGGAAATCCTGAGGTCCAGGACGGAATCACACAGTGATGATGCAAGCTTTTGTGTAAATTTAAACTTAACTCCCAGTGCGACGGAAGACTAGCGCCCATAGAGGTCATTAAACTCTACCAAGAGGAAACTTTCCTTGCCTAGTGAACAGGGGAGGGACTCTCACCTGGGCCTCTTCCTTGATCACCATCTGTACACGTTCTGTATCATGACCTCTGATGGAGGCAAGGGGTCAGTAGCTGCTAGAAAGTGCAGCTGCTAACTGGAGAAATTCAGAACATGCAACAATTTCCCCTGGGGCAGATGAGGGTCCTACCTGGGGAGGGGCCCCCAAGCACAGATTCTGAGGCCGCCCTTCCATCTTGCAGAATTCCCCCCAGATGCCACTCTGATCCGGGACGAGCTTCCTCCCAGCCATTCTGTGGAATAACAAGTTGGCGTTTATCCCGCCCGAGGCGCGAGGGGGGGTGTCTTTGGGGTGTGCACTTCTGAAAGGAGCAGTCTGTGACTCTGATAGATTACTCAAAGGACGAGAAGAGACTTTGTTTTTAAAGTCAGCCAAGCTAGTCACTTTTCTAAGTTCAAAAAATAAAATACAGCTGAATTATCACGGGCCTCCACGTGCAAAGAGCGGGGGGAGACCGGCAGACGCAGCAGCAGCTCTGCCGTGGGGGGTGACTGCTGTGTGTGATCTGGTTTGAGACCAGTGCTCAGCCCCTGCCCCCAAGCACCAGGCTGTGACAGCTGCTCCCAGGCTGGTGAGGTGCAGCGGGGGTCTCTCCGTGAGTCAGCATGTTTCAGTCTCAAAAACAAGAGCAACTTGGATGTGACAACCTTCGATACTCAGTAATTTTTGAAGCAGTTCCTGGCAGGGTGGGGGGGTAGGGGGTGGGGGGAGTGGCTGGTTACAAAAAAAAAAAATCTACATTTGCTAGGCGAATTGACAAGAGGGACTACAACCAATAATGGTATAGTTTCATACATTTTCAGCTCTCACGAGAACAAGAATTTGATGTCTCTTTATCTCACTGAGTAGTATCTTGGTGTCCCCAGTCTCTCGTCTTGCTACCCAAGCCTTCACACCCAAGCCTTCCTGAAAACCATAGGAGACGGTTCTGACTTCAGCTCAAGAACTCATTGGGTGTCAGACCCTACGCGGCAAGGAACACAGAAGTGTAATGAACAAAGCAGGTCTTTACACCCTTGCGGTCCTCACAGCCCTCAGCAACGTGCATACAAATGATGCCTGCGTGAGTGACACAACCTACGCTTTATGGGGGCTCTAAGGAAGGACAGACGATACTGAGACGGGAAGAACAGTGGAAGCTTCTTAGAGGAGGTGGCATTAGAAATGGCCTTTGTTCTGGGCAGAACTAATGGGCAGGATTCTGCAGGAGGAGAGGACAAAGTGGGCGTCCTCAACAGAGGGAACATCAACAGTGCTCATGGGTATAGGGATGTCGAGGGGAAGTTCAAGGCATATGGGATTGGGCTGGAGAGAATAGGCAGGATGGAGAAGCAGTGAAAACAAACCAGAAAGGAAGTCTAAGCCTACAGTCTGGAGAGTTTGGATCTACTTTGGTAGGAATTGGGGTCACCCTGGAGGTTTCAGAGCAGCTTGGTGACATGATGACAGAGTGAGGTTAACAGGTATGTGTTGGATGAAGTGGAATGGGGTGACGAGGCTGGCTCAATAATCTAGGGGAGAGATAATGAGGATGGGGTAGCGACAGTCAATTTCTCTTAAAGAACTGGCCTTGCTGCGGCTCTTCACCTTCCCTGCTAATCACTCCCCCTCGCAACCTTCACAGTGAGAAGGGAGTAGCATCACCCATTCTTGAGTAATTTTTGATTACTCAATTTGGAACAATTTTTCATTTCCATTTAAGAAGTTGCTAATTGGAGTTTGGCTGGCATGCGTAACTGGAGGGTACATGACCAGTACCAGCGACAAAAATCCCATGGCAGAAAACCAAGTTTAGAAGGAGCCCTCTGTCTCCAATTGCTGTTCTCAGACTACCACACCTAGGTTAACAGCCCCCAATGAGGCTACCAGGAGTCCAGTAGTATCGCCCCATTCCAACACTGACTTTGAACTTGGCCTACCTGGGCTGTGGTGGCTCCTCCCTCCAGAGACCACATGGGCAAGCCTAGTATCTGTCACTCAGCCCACGTAGGGAATGCAGCACAAACAACACGTCCCAGGTCACAGCATTCCATGGGGTTAATCTTTCTGACAGCTCTGATCTGATCGTCACCTACGAAATCAAAACCATCCTCCTCAGCCTGGGATCTGTGGCCTGCCATCACCTCAGGCACCAATGTGGTGTAATTTTCACGAGCTCGGGCTTCAAAGTCAAATGACCTAGTTTGGCATTCTGGCTCTGCCACTTAACCTCTCTGAGCCTCAGTTTTCTGGCTGGGTTGTAATGAAGATCGAAGGAGATATATGTAAAGAATGTAGCACAGAGTCTGGCACATAGTAAATGCTCTGTAGTTGACATCCATTACCATAGTAACAACTTAGCCCCCAAGCCGTATATACTTTCTAACTGTATTTCCACCCCTCCTTTCACACTTCCCCACCTCCATGCCTTTCTCAATACTTTTCCTTTGGGAGGAGGTTGGCCTCTTCTTCACCCACAATCCACAGTTCCACATGTCAGAATTCCACCCATCCTTCCAGGCTCTGCTCAGATGCTGACGGCACTAGGAAGCTTCCTATACGCCCCTAGTTATCCTGTTCCTGTGTGAGTCTGTAGACTTCTCATTAGCATTAGAGAGGTGTCAGTCTTATCTGCCTCTAGACCGTGAACTCCAGGAGAGCAGGGAGTTTAATTTATATCCCCAGCACCTAGAACAGCATGTAACATTAGGCTCTTACACTGCTTCTGAAGGCCTGACTCTGCCTACTAGACGGTACACTCTTTGAAGGCCTGTTATTGATTTATTCTATAGCTTCCATATCATCCTTATGAATTCAGTGTGTTTTAACTATGGCAGATGAATGATGACAAAAGGGTTCTGCTCAGAAAAGAGGGATGGGAAAATCCTGGGAGGCAGAAATAGGAATCACTGATGGGGAAGTTTTACTCCCTTTCACCCTGGAGAAGACAGTGATGAGTTAACTGAAAACCCAGAAAAGCGGGTGAGACTATAGAGCTATTACAGGAAACGGCTGTCACTTGGGTCTTGACCACCGATGAATTAAGCTCAGTGGCTTAGACCATATCCACAGCTAAGAGTGTCCTGGTTACCACCCATAGTCAGGTTTGATTGAGAAGTGTCCTCTTGAGGTTAATGGTTAAATCTTATTTACAAGTCTGGATTCCTAAGGTTTAACCACTTATGTGACACAGACAGCAAAGGACCTATCCTGAAATGTCCACTTCTTTGTCTCCCACCACCTCTGAAGACAGCCAATCACCAGCCCAGGTCCGTAGCCGGTGGTCAATAAATATTTGGTAAATAAATGACAGAATAAATGAACTAGACTTCTTTTAGATCCCCCAAATGTTTGTGCTAATACTTTTCAACTATATACTACTTTTGGAAGAATAAGTATAAATGCTTATCAGCATTATTGAATTCATAATAGTGTTCTGTGATTTTGAATTTTTCTTGATCGACCATTATCATGTTGCAAGGGGGGGAGCAATGCAAAATTTTCTAAGATTCGAAAAAGATTCTTGTCCTTACTTTCAGATAGTCAGAAAAGTCTCATGTCATGCGCCCTCAGAGCTGATTCACGAGAAACAAACCGTTTTTACTGCACGTAGTTCCCCCAGGTGTCCAGCCCAGCGCAGTTTCCTGTCTACAGGATTCTGCTGTTACGCAAAGCGCAGAGGGGCAATTTGAAGGCTGTCCAGAGCAACTTTCGGTTCTTGATTGATGGCCACAAATTTGATTATGACATGAACCACCAAATAACATGTAACTGTTTTAGATCATGCCAAAAAAATCTCACTGAAAATATACCCTCTTCTAGAACAAGTTTCTAGAAGAAATTAACAATCAAAAAATGAATCACTTTTCTTCACTATAGGGCTGGTATATTTTATAAGGAGTGTGGCAATTCAGTTTATTCTGCTTCTAAAGCAAGTTTTCAACTGTAAGTTATTCTACTGGCTTGAGCCAGACACCGACTTTTCTCTACCAGAAATCATTATTTAATAAATCCCATCACCCTCTTCTGCTTGTCTTGACTTAAATAAGTGAGCATCCAGTATTAACAGCTAAGTACCTACTCAGATATAAACTCTTTCATTTGGGTTGGGAAAGAAGAGCTACACTTATCTCAGAATTCTCGGCTACCAGGCCATTTCAGTAACACTTAGAGGACATTCAGTCGGAAGAGGGCACTGCATAAGTTTGATGGGTGCCCATACTTTCTAAGAAAGGTCTCTGACAAAGCAAAAAGTCCATGGCTGTAACTTGGGGGTAAAGAACAGTAAAATCCACATTAATTATTTTTTAAATTCAGCAGTATTTATGAGGATTAGGACTGTGCCAGGAACGGCCACGTAAAGACAGTTAGGACACAGTTCCTGTTTCTGAGGCGCTCACTGTCTAACGGGGATGTGAAGAACGGATGGTGTATGTATTAAAATACAGTGGCACATGCTACAGCAGAACTAAGGTCACAATAAAATGGTATCACCGAGAGTGGTGTGAATAACTGTCATGGGTGCTCAGGGAAGGTATCACAGATTACTTTTGCAGATCCTGGAACAATATAAGAGAGTCCTCCAGGGGGACAGAGGGTAGGGAGGGCAGAAGAGAGAGAAGGTGAGTATTCGAGGCAGGGAGCATCATCCACATGGGGACAAAGAGCAGCCTGAGGAGAGTGGCCAGGGCCCAAGTGGAGACCGGCAGACAACAATGACCAAGTACGCTAACATCAGGTTAGTGCCTGGATGCCAGGCTAACAAGACCCCGTCAGGTGGATCAAGGGAGGTGACAGGATTAGGTCTCCTCAGGAAGGAAGAGGGCTTGGAGCAGTCCAGTGGTAGGGAGACTACCTGTTGCGAGGGAGTGGCTGTCCCAGAGGCTGATGGGAACAGGGTGGGCCCGCTTGGCGCCTACCAACCCGGAGATAAGCAGGTGCTGCTGGTGCTAAGACCCACAGCCTCCTGTAGATAAGTACGAGAGCAGTGGTCAGGGGACCCAGATAAGCCCTTAGCCTTTGGAACCCCTCTTTAGATTATTTATGTTCAAAATTTAACACCCAGCACACCAGCAGGCAGAGTGGGGGTTCCTCCGGACATTCTAAACCCTGGGGCAGGCAAGTCTCCAGAAAGCAACAGAACACATGTGGCTCGGTGGAGCCAAGACCTGGGCCATCTGGGTTAGAACTCTGGCTCTGCGGTCAGCCGTCCTGCGAGACAGGAATGGCACTAGCACCTACCTTGCAGGGTTGGTATGCGGGTGAAGTTAACTCACAGAAAGTGCTTAGAACAGCGCGGAACTCGGCAGGCCTTGAGTGAATGTAAACAGTTGGTCCCGCCTGAAACTAAAGTAGCTTGGTCGGCGGGGGCGGGGGTGGAGGTGGGGCAGGGCCACACTCCTCTCCCCTGCCCAGTCCTTGGAGTAGGCCTCCATGGAACTTTTCTACCAGTTTGAAAATCACTGGGCTCTCCATTCCTGGGGTAAATTTCTGGACGCTATTTCCTGAACCCAAGGAGGTCAAGTAGGGTTAGCTGCTGATGCTGGGCCTGGAACGGTCTCTGGATGGAGTCTCTATTTCTCCAAAGGGTGCAAAATGCAACCACCTGAGGGGTACCCACCCTCTAAAGGCACCAGAAGGATATTTGGGCCCAGCTCTGCGCTCCCCAGCATCGGAAGCCACGCTGAGTGCCCTGCACGTGGAGAGGGAGAACTGTGCGAGTCCCGCCCTCAGAAACAGAAGTCCCTGCTGGCCCAGGGGTAAGGGCTTAGGGAGGCGTTTCCAACAGAGTGAGAAGCTGTCATCCTTTCCTGCTACCTGAGGTGGCCTGGAATAAAATCCTACCTCATGGGACTGAACAAATGAGTTAATGCGAGTTAAGCACTTAGCACTTATTAAGCATGCACTGAACCTTCTCTTAGAGAGGTTATTTTTAGTCCATAATCCCAATTCTTCCTATACCTATTAAAGTAGGTATGGTGTTCAGTGTGTTGAGTAGATTGTTCAGAGCCCAATAAATACACAGAACTGCAGTTAGAAAGCATTTTTCTCCAAGAAAAATTCTGTTTCTCAGAAGTCAGTAGACAAAAGACATTTCACACATTATGACACACTGTGTAAATGAGGTAAAAATTAAATCCTTTCTAGTTCGGTTCAAGGTCATTGCTGTCATTTTAAAACCTACAGTTTCTGCTACGCCAGATCCCGCAGGAACTTCTGCAGCTTTCACCTACTTGGCATCTATCTATCATGAGTGGAGTACTGTGCAGTTGAGAATCTTTCCAAAAAACCCTAACGAATGAGATTTAACACAGCATTGCTGATCCCAAAGTAACAAGACAGGGCAGTCCTAGAGCAGCCTTTAGCACCCACTAATAAAGGTGAGCTCTTACATTTGGCAGACCAGTATACTCTGGGGAGTAACTGGTATCTTATTCAGTTATACATACATTTAATGGCTTTAGTGCTCATTTCTTATTTTGGAATATGGAGAAGAAAAAACAGAACTCATAATCACTAGAATCTGAGTAAAAAGTCACTATTTTATATATTTAACTATAATATTGCTTACAAATTACCGTTTTTATAGAGCCCACATACCCCCTCAAAAGACAGCTGTGATTCTCCTATAATTGCATCAAGCTACTTGCAGTGGTAGGAGAGTGGTAGATGATAAAATCAAATTGTTTGGTTTTGATCGAAACTAGTCAAATCAGTTCAAGGGAAAAACAAAACAAAACACTGACACTTCTCTCCCCACTTACTCGCCTTCTGGTTTCTCATTCAGGGCAAAAAAAATGTCACCTGTGCCCATCCCTATTCCCTGAACTCTAACCACAGAACTCTGAGCAAGTTTTCTTAAAAAGAACACAAGACAGAGTGAGAAGGGCAGAGTTCTTATGGTTCACTTTCTGCACGGAGAAAGAACAAACTTAAAACCATTTACCAAATAATTATTGACTGTAAGTTACTTCGAGTTCAAGCTTACCTCATTTCCTGTTGCTGACCTGCTAACTGATCCATGGACTGTGGGCAAATCCTGGAGCTGAGTACCCTCCGAGATGCCCAGGCATGAAAACTGTCTCAAGCACTGCTCCGGGGGGTTGGTGGGAAGCGGTCCCTGAAGTGAGGAAACCTAAATAAACTGCACAGGTGTTGAACGCTCCATCTGGGTAACACCTCTCACATCCCACCCTGCTTCTGTTCCCAAATACGAATGAGCCACTTCATCTTTTCCTTTCTCCTGATGAGGAGCGCGATGCTTCTCATCTTCACACCCCAGAGGTCCCGCCCCTGCGGGAGCAGTGTGGGAAAAAACCCTGCTTCCTAGGTGGGCTGGACTGTTGGCAACCAGGGGCCACAGCAGGGGACCGGGGAGGGGTGAGAGTAGAGGTTGGAGGGGTCGCCAAGACACAGGGCCTGTCTGCCCTGGTAAGGATGGACAGGCCCACACCAAAAAAAAAAAAAAGGCTAGAAATGGTTCTTCTGGACTTCTTCACGTACGGGGAATGGCTAAGCTAGCCGAGGCAATCTGTAGCTGGCTTCAAGATCAGCAATCGGGAGGGGGAAGAAACCTCACAACAAACAGTGGTAACAGAAGGTTCGTGTGGGAAGATGGTTAAGTTTGGTCTAAAACAAGCAGTGTCTCTGGTAATGAGCTGTTGTGAGGAAATATGTGGGGCCCTCGGCGCCTGCAGCGCTTTTAGAGAGCACTGCTGCTGTTCCCTGAGGGGTTTTTTTGGGGGGCAGGGTGTCTGGGGAAGGGCAAAGTGAGTCGAGTTAGAGACCCGCCTAAAGCCCGCGGGGGCATTACAGAGCAGTGGGAAACACCTCCTCCCCGTGTCGTAGCCACGAAGTCCTGCGTCTGAATGCCAGCTCCACGGTCACTGAACCGCGTGTGACGACACGCCTGCCTTCCCTGAATGACAACGGCTCACGTGTGTGAAATGCGCAGACCTAAGATCCGCCTGGGTCCTGGCCTGAAACATGGCATACTCAGCTGGGGTGACCGGGGGAGCTTCACAAAGGGACTACTCACAAGGGGTGTGGGCAAGGTTAAGGAACTCCTGGGAGGACAGTGAGGCCCCTGAGGGCTGGCAACGTGGGGAGTCAGGACCCATCTATGATGAGGGGAGTGTGTGGTTACCAAACCCTGGAGTGGCCTGATAGGTGGCCCTTGGCAGAGGAGCCCAGCCGCTGTCAGCCCACACCTGGCAAGCAGCAGCCAGGGGAGCGAATTCCCCAACTTCTCTCTCCTCTCATCCGCCAAGCTCCTTCCAGCGTGTCTCTGGTAGACCCTGACCAGAAGCCAGAAGGACAAGTCCACAGAGGCCAGCTTCCAGAGAGCAGCACGGAGAACACCCAGCGCACCTAAATGCCCGATGGAGCTGTCAGGGCTTTGAAATGAGATAATCATCCTACGTGCCTGCCTGGCACGGCAAATGATCGCTCACTGTCTACCTGATCCAACGGTCTATTTGACATTTACTCTCAAAAGGCCACAATAAAACTTACATTTTCAGGCAGCAAAAGCCAGAATGAAGACAAAGACATGTGGTCATATACCCAGAGTGAAAAAACTTTTACAAAGTTGACAGATAACATTTATTAAAACATGTCATACAAAAGGGCATGGTCTCTTCTATAAGAAGAAAATATTAAACAGTAACATTCAATTAAGTAAAACCATGCTGTACGCTGAAGACAGCAATATATAAAGACAAAACTATTCAACTTTTGCAACACAGGCATAACATTTCACAAAATATCGATCAGATATGCACCTAGTGATAATCTGTTTATCATCAAATGGTTTTGTGGTCTAAGAGTCACCTGACTTGCATAAATAAAGTAATTTTCTGGAAGAAACATTGGGAACCTCATAAAAGGAAAGAAGGCAGCAGCAACTGACATTATGACACAGGCTTCAAGCAAAACTAAAAAAAAGTCACATTTCCAAATGTGTTCCAGCATCTTCCCATAGAGCACTATCAATCAGTAGAGATCTGAAGTAAGAAACATGTACCTTTAATATATAAGTTGCAAAGAAAACAAACAAACAAACAAACCCTGGTTTCACTGAACAAAGTTAGTCACCCATGACAGCAACCTAAATCACAAAATTAAGTGTGGCACAGATGGGGACTGGGGGAAGGGGGGAAATATGTTGCTTGGTTTCCAGCATTCCTAAATTATCGGAGATCTTATAGAAGCAAACACCTGGATTTCGTGGGATGGCATCTCACCTCCCTCAGTGGCCGGGGGCTGCAGCAAACCCCCTTCCCCAGGGGAGGCACAGCTAAGCTGCTGCTGCCCTGCCTCCGTGCCACTTGTGCAGCAGTTCGGGGAGGCGTGTGCCTCCGCAGGAAGGGGCCACTGAGGCCAAGCGGTTTTCCCAAGTAGCCAAAAGTCAGCTTAGGGTCAGTTTAGTTCAGCAAATGCCCACTAGAATGGAGGAGACCCTTCTGGGCAGGACCCATGGAAAGTTGTGGTCAAAGGAAGGGACTGGAGGCAGGTGAGATCTAGAAGTCAGACTCAACAGGTGGGGGCCCCAGGGCATCTGAGGGTCGCCCTCGACACAGAAAAGGCTATCGCAGCCCCTCCTTAGACAGTGATGCCTACTTTACCAAGTGGATTACTGCAATGGTGTACCTAAGTTAAAGGCATGGTCTAAGTACTAATATGAATTACCAATGGCGGTGCCTTGAAGCCCTTTCCCATCGGGACTAGAGAAAAACCACAGTTAAGATTCAAGGTGGAGGACAAATACCTCGGCTGTAGGCCAGTGACACGATCCCTGAAAGACTGTTTGGAAAATGTTACCCACCACTATCCAAACTTTGGAAGGATAAAGATTTTCTAAAGCTGTAATGAGGCTGAGGAGACAGACGATCGATCCAACCCAGGGCGGGCAGGAAAAAAAAAAA